>JAOEHX010050979.1:7922-18492 GCA_025448015.1 Bolborhynchus lineola
GCTCTCGTGAGACCTCACTTGGAGTACTGTGTGCAGTTCTGGTGTCCTCAACATAAAAAGGACATGCAACTGTTGGAGCAAGACCAGAGGAGGGACCACGAGGATGATCAGGGGACTGGAGCACCTCCCGTATGAAGATAGGATGAGAAAGTTGAGGCTGTTCAACCTGGAGAAGAGAAGGCTGCATGGAGACCTTGTAGCAGCCTTCCAGTATCTGAAGGGGGCCTGTAAGGATGATGGGGAGGGATTCTTCATTAGGGACTGTAATAGTAGGACAAGGGGTAATGGGTTAAAACTTGAACAGGGGAATTTCAGATTGGGTAGAAAGAGAATTTTACTGTAAGGGTGGTGAGGCACTGGAATGGGCTGCCCAAGGAAGTTGTGAATGCTCCATCTCTGGCGGTGTTAAAATCTGGGTTGGACAGAGCCTTCGGCAACATGGTTTAGTGGGAGGTGTCCCTGCCCAAGGCAGGGGGGTTGGAAGTAGATGATCTTAAGGTCCTTTCCAAACCCAACTATTCAATAATTCTATTCTATGATTCTATGATTGAATTTCTTCTAATTCCTGACATGGTCCTAAACATCACTGCCTAGAGAAATGTGTGCCATAAGATATGCTTATTGGAGCAGCTGTAGGTTACCCAGCAACCAGTTCTTATTAATTTTCCATCAAGAGCAGGAAATCAGTCATATTTGCCTTTCTCCCTTGTTTCCTTTCTTTCAAACTCCTCCAAAGGGAATACTGATGTTTCACAGCCATAATGTAGAAGCTTGTTCAAGATGTCCCTCCTCATTGCAGGAGGGCTGGACTACATGACCTTTGAATTTTGTTTGAAGGTCCCTTCCAACACAGATTCTATGGTAATTTACAAACACTAAAAAAAAGATAATCTAATTTAAGCTACAATTACTGAGCCTAAGCCATCTCTCAAATGCGATACTTTTTATCTCCATAGTTACTGACATGTTAGCCCTGGAATCTTCTGGAAATTATGAACAATAATGTAGGCATATTGTCACAAAAGACAATAATGGAAGTTTAGATCTAGTAAGTACTGAAGGCTTTCTTCGACTATTGGGCAATTCTGAAAAATCTGTATCAACAGAATGAGGAATCATGATATGACCTTTCTCTGCAACCACTACATTACTATTTTATTACTATTGAAATTTGTCTCAAGAATATTGCTAAAGAGCTTTTAGATCTGTAAATGTGGTTATAGTAGAACAATTTTTGCCACACCTTCCAGATCACCGGGTAAAGCTAGAAATTATTAAAAAAAATCTCATTCTCAATAGATCTACAGAATAAAATTACTTTCAAGTGTCTGTCTTGTTTTGTACTGCTTCATGCAGAATCTACTCACAGCAACCAGAAGTATTTTTTTTTTGTGTTACAAGCATAGGTCAAATTTCTAGAGAAAAATTATTCTGATAACCTGCTTTTAATTATAGAAATGTTAAGTGCTTCAAAGCAAGCAAACAATTAAATAGATAAACCAAGAGAAAAATGTAATTTTAGTAAAAAGTTTCTTTTTTTGCACTCCCAGTGGCAATACCTGAAGAACTGAATAAATATAGTGCAAACAAGGTGCAATTTTTTTACCTTCGAAACCCCTTGAGACAGACATACAGACGGAGTTATACTCAAAAGTAATTTATTTTATTACCTCCAGGAATTTATCATCTCCAGGAATTACAGTTTTGAAATATAAGACAGTCAGCTCAATACGTCCCTTTCCTTAAATGTTTCTCTGTAAAACTGGTATTTCATTCTCCTAGTCACCCTGGGAGTTCTCTACACCTCTCCTGAACAGAGATAACAGGATTATTTCAAATTAGGTTTTAGCAAGGCCTTGCAAACCACTGTATTCCCTGTCACTCCTAAATGCATTGCAAAATGGCCCTAGAGTTGCATCCTGCCAGCATCCCACAGCCATTTTCCAGTTAACTGACACATTATCAGAATTTTTTTCTCCTGTTTTACATGTTAAGCACAAACTCCCACTTATAATACTGAGAAAAAACCCATAAAAAATCCCTAAGAATCAGGTTAATATTACTATGAGTAACTTTTACTCTCTACACACGTAACTTTTTGGTATTAAGTTTCAACCCACTTCTAGCACACCAGCTGACAGACTTGTCTAACTTTTCTTATTTATGGTTCCCCTCTGCATTAGGAAAACCTTTCAAGTTTGCATTACTAGTCCTCTCACTAAGGCTTGCAAATATCTGAAGAAAAAGGAAACAATTACAGAGTATAATGGGTCCCAGCAAAACAAATGTTACTTAAATAGTGAGAAAATAACAATGCAGAAAATGGTTGACAGCACCAAAGATGTAATGATTAATTTTATTCATTACCAGTAGAATATCTTTCATATTCTGCATTACATAACACATGAATAATACATACTAACCTACACAAATTAGAGTCTCTAATTCCTCCTACCCTAAGTGTCATTCAGATAGGCAGGAGTAGTGTAGCTATGAAACTGATATAGCTCCCTGATTCATAACTAATTCTGTCACTAGAGAGCATAGGGTACTGTTCTAACCTCAGTATGTTTTCCAGGATACTTTGTCAATTAAGTGTTTCCTGTTCCAAAAATGAAATATCCGAGCTGATGCTTGTGAGAATAAATTGTCAGAGATGCTATTAAAGCAGCTGAGTTTCCTATATCCCAAAAGTTTCTGACAACCAGAATAAATTAACAAAGTCAGAGTGTCTAAATAAAGCACCTGAAAAGGTTTTCTCCTTTTTCTTCTTTTCCATTTTTTGTTCATGGATCTGTTTATATCTGAAGTAATTTCATATAGCAGTTTACCTGCACTTTTATGCTACAGTAACTCCATTAAGAATACAAAAACTAACTGTAAGTCTGTTTATTAGAGGTCTCTAAACTACTCTTAGATTTCATGAAGGATATATACCAAAATACAGGGAGACAACAAGATGAAATCTACAACATTCTGTAACAGAATGTTAACAGAAATAAAAACAGATTTTCTTTGTGTTTACTTAAAATAACATTTTAAAGAAGCCTATTTGCTAAATTAATTTCTTGATAAGACAAAAAGCCACTTATGTGGCCCTACTATATAGCTCCATACAGTTACTATGAAAAAGCATGAAGCTGAAAAAAATAAAGGTTTTATAGGCAATATGCAGGACATCCATAAATGAAGGCAAGTTTAACCTTTATACTGCGCCACACCACTATGTGTTCTAGAAATGTTTCATACTTTAAACAAATTCTATTTTATAGACTAGTAATGCAAATACACTGGTCCTATTTTTATCCTCTCTCCAATTATAATGTTCCTTTAGGACTAAAATTACACGTAACGATAATCTTAAAAGAAGTAATGTTCTTCTAAAAATGAAACCAAATACATTTAAAATATTTTTTTCCTATATGTTTTAATATAATCTTCACCACCTTGCAAGGCTTAAAAGAGTGTTTCAAATCCATTGGAACAAAGCAGATAGATAGCGATGGCTCTCTAACAGCAGAAATCCCTTATTACTATCTGCCTCAATATCCTATGCATTGCTGGACTTCTTTGACGTAAGAATTATTTCCTATCCTGGTTTTAACATCAGTGAAGGATAAGAGACTTTTTTTCAAGGAGAGAAAAGGTTGAAATAGTCTTCTTCCTTCTTTTCATGCACTTTTACCAAAACAAGAAGTAGTGATTTGAAGATGCACAGAAGCAGGGACAAAAGTAATTGGTCTCCACAGTCAGTAAATCCACAGGTGAGATTACTGTATGTGCAACACATACAGAATTTTCCATAAGATTTTCAAGTTAAACTCATGGCCATATTCAAGTGAGCTTCTGATTTATATTACACCAAATGAGAAACTTCAACTAGGCAAAATGATTACTTCTGCTTTTTGTTAGATTATAAACAGTGCATATGACTGAGCTATGGATCGGACCACCTAATTAACTGTAGGATGTCTGAGTGTTTAGCATACGAAATAGATGGCTTTAATTTTCTGTACTTCTCAAAAATCAAAGAAGATTACAAAAGGCTTTCCGTTCAAAAGCATACGTATTTAAGACACATTACATGTAATCAAAGGAGGCAAAAAGCTTTTGAAAGACATTCCCTGAACAATTTTGTTAACGGAAGGAATTGAAGTAAACGTATTAAATACAATCAAGGCTTACACAGGATATAGTTTCAAGAGATGACTAAATCACTATAACTGCCTGACACAGATGATGAGGTGAGGTCCCACTTCCTCCTCTCTCCAGCTCCATGTCTGGACATAAACTACTTTTCTTTCACTGCTTGTTCTATCATTTCATGAAGCCCTAAGGATCATGGCTTATGCAGAGAAGTCTACAAGTCTGAAAGTTGTGGTTCCATGATCTTTAATGAGAGGTTTGTGCACTACTTTATCATTCAAAACTCATAATATGACAGAATTCCTACCACATCAGTTATAGGGCATACCAGAAAGTTACTATTTATTTCCACCAAGGCAAATGCAGCCAAACCACACTATGAAAATCATGTGTTTTAAGACAACTGACACTAAAGGAAGTACAGCAACTTAGGCAATACATTATTTTGTGGTATGAAAGTGACATTATTTCAGAAGAATTAGGGACACAAGTTTTACGTCTTAGTGGCAAAGTTATTAAGAAATCTGTAAGATCATGTTGAAACAAGCACCAGCAAAACCCTCAGACTAATCTGTTATTCTAGCCCTTCAAATCTAAGCTTTATAATTTCTAACACTGAGATCTCCAAAAATACCACTGATTAAAACTATATGCAGTATAATTTGAAACCCATGCAACAACCTCATTAACATTTTTGGCAAGGAAGAGACATTTTGTATCTAAAAGAACTTTCTAATAAAAAGGCCTTTTGACAAATTGCTGATTTGTCTAGAAAAAACCCAGTGAAACCAGATAAGACATATCTATGCAAACAAAACAAATGCTATTTACTTCATGATTTGTGGTTTTTTTTTTTTTTTTTTTTTCTCATGGCAGTACAATAAAAGGAATTTATTCTACAGGTTTTCTGAGTATGTTATACCTTCAAAACATGCCTACAAAGACACACAAACAGCTTTCTGAGGATGAACAGAAAAATACTGGAAGAATTAATATGAAGAATTGCTAGTATTTAACATAAATCTAAACAACTGGTGCTCTTAGATGTTCAAAATTCAAATGGCTTCTCTCAAAGGTTACATCAAAACAAACTTTTACTGAAGTCAAATGCACAGGTTACGCCAAGTGAATCTACACAAAAAAAAGCAGTTCCTCAAATGTTCCCTAAAGTACTTATGCCAGGTTATTTGCAAATTATTCTCTCCAGTTCAGTGCTTGTGGACAAAGTAATCTGAGAATTCTTGATATGCAAATATTGGCTCATGTAATAGAATGTTTAAAATAAAATTTGGAGTGGGCATCAATACACAAAACTGCCCTGTCCTCAAAGTCTCACTGCCAAAAGATTAGACTTCAGCTGACTTAATATATATATGCTACTAATATTTCTTCATTAAAAAACAAGGTAAAATAAGGTAATAAAAATAATAATTAAAAAAACTCCCCCTTCTGAGTAATTTGTTTACATTAGCCATAGCACAACCGTCTTTTACTGCAGATTTAAAGTCTGCAGTCTTTGCAGGCAATGTCAAAATTCCCATTTACTTCACAAAATAAAATCTGGAATGAGGTCAATACTATGACAACTTTAAAAGAAACTTCGTTGTTTTCCTCACCGTAGACAATGGCAGTGCTAGCAAGGCAAATAACCGCGTGTTTATTTTTCTAACATTCCACCTACTTGCCTGAAAAACAGGTTGCAACACTACTGTCACAAAGGGAAAGTCAGAATGTTTTGAAACAGTTGCATTTTGTCCAGTGAAAGTATGAGCAAAAAGGAAGCATTCTTACTCCTTAGACTAAGTCTATTAAAAGACTGCTAAAGAGAACAGAGCATGCAGATCATCTGGAGAATTCAGAACTTAAAGTGATTAATTAGCCCTTATTTTGTGTCGAGCAGATTTACTAAGCTTTTTCCAACTTCTCCCCATTGTTGGTAATTACCCAAATCACACCTCCATTGGCGAGGCTCAGTCGCTTCATGCATGAACAGCAATCTGATTGAGCACTCTTGTTAGGATTTCATTCCTCATTGTAATTAGCCCTAATCATAGCCTTCCTGGGTGCATGAGAATGTGCAAACGACCGATTCACAACCCCAACCTATTTGAATATGAATCTTCTCAGTAAGTAGCAATAAAATAGCGGAAACAAAGCAGTTTCTCTAGGGAATTTTGTAAGGCACCCCAGCCCTCTGATTCTCTCCCCTTTAAAATGTTCCCTTTTTAGTATCGGAATTCTGTTTGCTAAAACAAGGCTTGCTTAATGAAGACAATGGCTTATTATTCCTTGAAGTGGCACAGCAGAGCCCGAGTGTTAGAGGCCCAGCTCTTTCAGCCTCTGCCAAGGACACAGGAACAAAGGGGCAGGCAGCAACGCGAGGCAGAGACCTCTCTTTACACTGCAGCTTGTGAGCACTTCCCTCAGAGTAAGACCCAGGTCTCGGCTATTTTGGCACTCAAAGACAGGGCCTTTTTCTCCTCATTCCTGTAAATGACTCACATTGCAAAAAGCCTCCCCGCAGCAGACACGGCCCGGAGGCTGCGAGCCGGGCAGAGGGGAGGAGGGGCAGCGCGGCCCCTCCGACACAACCGCGCTCCCAGTGAGCCACCTAACGGTGGCAAAATGGCGGCTCCCCCTCGCGTCCGGACCGAGGTGCCTGTGGGAGGCAGCGCTGCCACAGGCTTTGGGGCACAGCCCACGTTGGTTGCTGCCAAAGCAGAGTTACGTAGGAAAACAGCTCTTGTACGACGATCTAATTATTATTTTTTAAAACGTTTAGCAACATTTCGGTCAGAAAAAGTCTCAGAGGCACATTGAATGTATAATATAAAGAATTATTAGTTGAATTTCCACACACCCCTAAGCTGAAATGAAACTTTGACTTGTACAGTCCCGAAATGACCCTTTCTTGAGTAACGAATACGAATTGATTTTTTTCGTTTATTGGGGAAATAATGATATGTAAATACTGCCCGGGATACCTTGGTACATAAGCCCGCAGTTTGGTTAATACATTTAATTTTGAAACTATTTTACTTGCATTTTATATATTAGTTAGTTTAATTTCTTGCCATTATTTCTTGATTCCAGATTCTCAAACTTAATCGAATGGTCATGAAATGATATTTTTTTATCACAAATATTCTATTAACAATGTAATTATTAATGTTAATTATTTACTAGACTAAGTAAAAATTTAAGTAGAAAGTCCCTTCAGATAAGCACGAAACGAAATTCACAGTATTAAACTTCATTTCAGTAGAAGATAAAGATAAAAACGATTTGTTATGTGTAGGTGCCTCTACTTATATAGCTGAAATGGAAAGTCCAAGTGTTTAACACCTGTAGTCTGAGTCAGCGGTTATTCATTGCTGTAATTAACAATTTTTTGCCTTCATAAAAGTATATCTAACATGTTCATGAAAAAACAGAAAGCTCAGAACATACTGCAACTAATAAATGTGGTATCTACTATATTACTATGTTTTGTAGATTGATCTTCACTATACTTTTAGAAATCTTGCTAATTGTGGGGCTTAGAAGGCTGACATTTGTACTATTTCTGAGAAAACCACTACTTTCAGTGTTCATTTGAAATGCAACTACTTTTTGTGAGACTGGTGAGATCTATAGTCGGACCATCCTGAGGAAACTGCAGCACAGAAAAGATGCAAATTAAATCCTCCTAAAAGTTGCTCTCCTGTACTAGCTCAGAAAATAGTTCCATAGCAACCATTTCCCTGTCAACCCTTACAGTCCATGCTGGAGAATCTTCCCCAGATGCTAAAAAATCAGTGCTGTTTTAATTAGAAGACCAAATACCTTTTAAGATACAATGTTCAGCAAGCTGCCACATAAGGGCACCTAGTAACATAGAGGTTTAGGTCACCTGGGTCTTCTCCACTACCTTAGAATGAATAGAAATGAAGGAAGCAAATAAGATAAAGTTTTGTGGTGGTAGCTGTTGCAGTTGCTTTCCTGTTTCATCTCTTTGGTTACATCTCAATACATTGCCTGTTGCTGCAAACACTCTGTAAGGGTATTTGTATTCTGAAGTCATCATTAAAAACATAACAACATTGCAAGATCACCTCCTGCCCTTCAGCAAACAATCATGCTGAATAATCTGCTTACCTTAATATGTAAACCATTTAACAGGAACTAGCTATTCAGAAAGTGTTACTTTCTTTAGGTTCAGTTTTGTTGGTCAGTTGAAGCAAAAAAGGAGTTTCTAATACTTATACAGCATGCCTCGTAAGTAACTTTTGGTAAAGGAAATAGGTGAAAGAGATTCTACTCAGTTCAATAAGATTTATGTTACTTTTTACTAATTAAATTTTAGGACTTCATCCTCCATTTTTGACTAATGTTTTGAGTAATCACTACAGAAAAAAAAACCTTAAATACTTTATACTGGTACAGCAAAGAAAATATTTCATTAAAACTGAAAGGAAAAAAAAAAAATCTTTTAGCTTATTACATAAAACATTATTTGTTAAATTATGACAATTTGGAATAAGATGCAAACTATTAAAGAATCATAATTATTATAAGCTGTTCAAAACATTTTTAGCAATACAATATTTCCCACAAATGTTTTAACACTTTCCTGCATCAAGTTATCAAAATATGAAGAACGAAGTTCATCTCTCCCATGCAATCTAAATAAAATACATGTATGGTGGGATTTGCATATTCCATTCAAGTAAGATTACAGAAAACATTAAAAGAAAAATCTAGGCATGTTTGTTGACTCTTTGGAAAAGAGTATCTTAAGGTTATTCCTCTTTCTGTGAGATGTTATATTCCATATCACCTTCTCCCTAAATATTGAGACTGCTATAATTAACATCTTTTAAAAAACTTAGCTTCTTTCTGTCTGCCTCAAGTTTTTCTCATTTATTTGAAATATTTTTCAACTCTACACCAGAAGTTTATGCACTTGCTTAGAATAGTTTCTTTTATTTTTTTATTGAGTAAACTTCCACTACAGAGGGATATTTCACATCTTTTGCCTTCAAATGCTTACTATCCAAAAAAGCCTTTAAACTGCAGTACTGCAGTAGCATTACTGCAATAGCAGCTAAGCAATTCCAGGATGCATAGTTTGTGCATGTGCATGCATGTGTGTGCATACACACACACACTCACACACACATGTGCACACACCCACACCCACAGACCTTGGAGAAGGAATTTTGTAGACACACCTAAAGTGACTTTTCTATTACATGTGGATTTTATATTTCCATTTTATATCCCCCCAAAACATTAAAGGCAAAGTCTGATATTAAGAATGATGAGTAACTGTGTAACAGATTAAATTTAGAGGGACTAAGCAAACAGAAACACTGTGGCACTCCACAAAGAGAAGTGCAAAGCCATGTAGCTGGCATAGAACAACTCCATACACCAGTACAGTTTGGGAATCAACTGGCTAACAGTCCTGCACCTTTGAGGGTTATGGGGATTGCCATGTTGGCTAATGGCCAGTGGTGCTCCTATTACAAAGCAAGTACATCACATCCTGGGCCACGTTAAAAAGAATGTGATCAGCAGGTAAAGGAAAGTTACTATCCTCCTCTAACAGGCAATGGTGAGGCTCTATGTAGAATATTATATCCTGTTTCCTTGCCAAATCTGAAGAATGACGCTGAGGAACTGAAGAGATGATTCAACTGATGGCTACCAAGATGGTTACCAGATAAATTATTATTCCGTATGTTGCCTCTAGGTTCTGGTATTCAATAGCTCTGTGAGGGATTTATGTTTTACTTTGTTTTCCCCAATTTTTTTAAACTTAAAACAGATAAGCCTCTCTACTTGAGTCACTTTTAGAACCTAATGCTACATGATAGGCACTGTTAAAATTCTTCTACTTTCATTTAAATCACATGAAATCTGGAGGCCTAAAGCACTTTGTACAATGCCAATAGAATAATCACAGTCAGTTTAAACATTTCTGGCTTTCCTGCATCAAGAAGGGGTTTTCCTCAGTAAGCTACATCAATTTCAAAGTCATCAAGAATCAGACTGACACAAGTTTAGAGAGCTGCTACAGTGTGTTGGCTGTAGGATCTACAGCTGGAGGTGTTTTTACATTTAGCATTTAGTTATGGTAAACTGAATATGAATACAAATCCCAGACATCTTATGAATGCAATTATAAATTTACCTGATCTGGCTAGAAAGTGATTACAATTATGTGCTGAATATGTATACATACGCACACACACATATATATGTAAAAATGCTGCACATGGAAAAAATATGGTTTTAAGTTAAAGCCATAATAATAAAATGGAACAAACTACTCTGCTCTTGTGAGACCCAACTTGGGGGCCTACAGGGATGCTGGGGAGGGACTCTTCATTAGGGACTGTAGTGATAGGACAAGGGGTAACAGGTTCAAACTTAAACA
>JAOEHX010050980.1:0-21373 GCA_025448015.1 Bolborhynchus lineola
ACATATAAACATCTTGGGGTAGGGACACCTCCCACTAAACCATACCACCCAAGGCTCTGTCCAACCCGGCCTTGAACACCACCAGGGATGAAGCATTCACACTTCCTTGGGCAACCCATTCCAGTGACTCACCACCCTCACAGTAAAGAACTTCTTCCTTGTATCTATGGTCACTTTTATATATGGTCTACGATAACTAACATTTTTACCTGTTTCTAGTCTGCCATTGGATTCCCCCCACACAGTAGAAATAACTTCATTAATTTTTGGTGATACCCTTCAAAGGTGTAAGCAGATAACTTCTGTAAATGCCGTAATCGATACTCTTTTGAAAGGTCACTTCAAGTACTCCTGAATAATATTTACATGCATGTGAACAGAATTTGATGTATTTGGTAAGGGCTCTTCAGAAGAATAATTCAAAGGACAGAAGATGATATCTTACTGTGAGCTACTTGAAAAGCTTGATTATGGTTTATAATTGCTTGCACAGGGAGAAAAATAACAAGCACTAAATGACTCTAATCTAGTAGAGGGAAAAAAGTAAGAACTAATGCTGAGTGTAAAAGACCTGCAGTTTTAAATGAGAAATTAGGCTCAGATGAGTGATTAACCACAGCAGCAAGCTACATACAGAAGAAAGGGCTTCTCTTGGTTTTCCTACATAGCAGACTAGACTGAATGATCTAATAACTCTCTGAACTTGAAAGTTGTGGATCAGTGATTACTGTGTAATTGTAATAATGACAAGAAGCTCTTTTTTTTTCCTGATTTGGAGGCTAATAGAGTAATCTGTGTGGGTTGAGATGACCAAAATACCTTAACAAGGATGGATTCTCCATTTCTGTATATATATTCCATACATAATGCATGTCTTTCTGCCTTTACAATGAAAGCAATGGTAAGTCAGTGTTTACTGATGTTGACGTACCAACACAACTCTTGTTCCTCGTGCAAACACCTTTTAGTGTATACTGCTGTGGTGAACTCAATTTGAGCTTTTTGAGAACAGCATCTACTTATTAAGTTAGCAGAAGTCTCAATCTAAAGAAACATGGTTGAATTTCTCAGTTCTGATTTATGTGTCTATAACTCAGATGACAAACTTGACTGCTTGCCCACTGTTTTTGAGAAACAAGCTCAAAGATTAGCTATCTTTCTGAGACAGAAGTACACTGACATGAGGCATTGCACCCTCTGGAAGACCTGGCTCTTCCCCCTTGACTCATTTGGATGATTAAACGCATTTGGGTGTTCAAACCTCAGATGCCTGAAGTGAAGCATGATGAATCCCACTCACATTCCTGTTCCAAATCCAGCTTTGTTGATACTTTGCAAACAGCATCTGATGGGTCTGGAAAGAAATACGTACTTGGAGAAAAGCGCTGCAGGCTGCTCTCATAGCAATGTGTGTACAAGGTTTGCTACATGATATAGAGGTGTATCTTGGTATTGAGGGGAATAGTCCAAATAGGTAGTAGTAGGAAAGAGGATGTGTATGTAGCCGTGCTTGTTACCTGTTGTTTGTCCTTCTTTCTGTCCTTCCTTCCTTCAGCAAAAGTCCTATGTACTGCTCATTGTAAGCAGAAAGGAAGGGCAGGCTGACTTATGGCAGCTTCTGTTCCAGCTGTTCCTGGGACATGGCCTTCTTAGCACATGCATTTATCAGGATATTTGCATACTTGGTGTTTGTTAAACATGGCTACATGATTTAGTTTGCTTGTAAGCATCTTAAATCTAATGATTAGCCACAATACTGTCTGAGAGGACTTGTACAGGAAGGAATTATGGTTATGTTAGTTACTGCTTAAGGGAAAGTTAAATGGGATTGGCTGAAGGAAAGTCTAGAGACTAGGAAAAGCAAATGAGTTTCTATGCATAAATACTTAGAACAATAGGTAATAAAAGATTTCCCGTTTCACTCTAGTGTCTAAAATACCAGCATCAAGCCCTCACTGGTAATGCCACTTCTATGTGGCATTAGATACCACATAGAAGGAAAATAAATACCTCCAGTGTACTTATCCAGATATCAAGAGCTGTGGAAGTACATTTCTCTCTAATTTGGAATACCTGCAGGACATCTTTTAACTGGGAATCAGAAAATATGCAGCACTCCTGCTAATGGAAATCTAAAACTTCATACTTCTGTGGTTCTTAACATGTAAGGAATTCACTAACTTCCAAACAGTGTTAAGGAAGAGGTGATGCAGATAGTTTTTGCTCTATGCAGAAGCCAAATCAAACCTGAAGTTTATCATTGGTGCAAAATTCCTCAGAAACTCAAACTTTCCCAGAAAAACTGTTTTGCAGGAAAACATGTATTGGGAACAGATATATTAAAATAACTTCTCTCAAAAAACTTCTCCTTTCAAGACGTCTGTGTTTAAAGCATGATACTCAGGACATGCCTCATGTTGCCAAGTCACTCAAAACACATGAGAAAATCAGCAGGGAGAGAAAACAAAAAGTAGGAACACGAATGTTACCGACAAATCTCGGTCAAGAAAAACCTTGTAACACCAACGTAGTGTTAAAAGGGAGGCATTCCTTTATTACAACACTGGATGCATGGGGGATCTCTCCTCCCTACGTGCATGCCTAGGATCAAACTTTACAGATATGTATATGTAAGATTGTTACATATTCACACATTCCAGTCTATATTCCTATTTTAATTGGTTATAGCTAATACACTTCATATGCTAATTCCACACATGTGCACAACCTAGTGCCATTGTTCTACATTGAGTCTGGGGTATAATCTGAGTAGGGGGCTATTGAGTCGGAGGTCACGATCTCCCCCTTCCAAGATTACCCTTCACCTGCTTCAAGGGTTTTTTGTTGGTTTTTGTTGGTTTATTTTCTTTCTTGCCAAGCCAAATTAGTTCCATAGTGTTCCTCATTTATCTTGGAAGAGTGCTGATTTGCTTACTGTGGGCATTCTTGAAGAGGGAACTAATATTGCACCATTCTAAACCACAAATCTTGTAGTTATAGTTGATTTTGTCCTAGTTCCATGGTTACATAAAGAGGACTCAACCACAGCACTTTCCAACTGTAGTTCTCTGTATTAACATAATCCTGAGCAACTGCTCTGGATGGCTCTGTTTGAGCAGGGGAGGGGATAGGATGACCTCAAGAGGTCCCTTAGGTCACTCATTTGGTGGTTCTGGAACACAGTAATGCTACTGTGATGGTCTACCCGAGTAGGACCTGTGTCCTGCAGTGTCAGATCCACCTGCCCTGACCAAAGCCCATGGAAGCTTTCCCCCATAGACAAGATGCCAGAAGAACTCCTGCATGCTCAGCTCTTGTCCCACATGCATGGTGGTGGGCTGCAGATGCGGGTGCAGGAAGTTGGGTCCTGAGCCCATGGCAGTACATGACCACAGCTGACCACAGCTCAGATCCCACCAGGGCAGCAATAGAGCCCCTGGGGAGCCATCTGGAGTTGTTCCTCCTCAGAGCAGCAGGACTGGAGTCAGGGACTCTCCCCTTGGGTTGGAACATCATCCAAGGGAACTCCTCAAAGTTGAGCCCTCGCTTTTAGGTGAGTGAGTGCACATTTTGGATCACTGGCCATAAAATGAAGAGTCAGCAGCATAGTGATGAACCCGTGTGACATCCCCAATGTGTAGTTAATGTTGGTGGAGCTTTAATTGAATTTAAACAGTGAATTTTGTTTAGCCTCAACTTACTGATTCCTTGACATTTAAATTGCCACAGTTGCAAGGATGACCATAGAGGAATTGTTACAGAAGCATGATGTGCCCCTTCTCCCCCATGTGTATAATGACTGAAGAAGTTGTTTGACCTATGAGGAGTCCTGGAGACAATCAAATGGTGCTGTTGATGTGGGGTAGGTGGTCAGGAAAGCATGTGGGTGCTCAGTACAGGCACAGAACCATTTTGCAAGGCACGATTTGGAGAAGCAGTTGGACTGTTTAAAGAGGAATCAGAAAGCAAGTGAATGTCTTTCTTAGAGAAAAAGAACTGTAATTATGTCAGCATGAGCAAAAAAAACAAACCGATGTGGTCCAAATTTGGGAAGTGACTGTGGGCACAGCCCGGGAGGACTGGGCCAAGGGTATCCGATGAGTTTCAGACGCGAGGGGTGCTGTCGAGGCGGAAGTGCTGGAGGCAAGGAACATGAGAGTCCTCATTAAAGTCAAGAGGCAACAGGTCTTCAGGAACCCCTGAACCACAATCCACAGGCTCCCGTCGGTGCCTGAGCTCAGGGAATTGCACATGGAGTTTTTGTGTAAAGCACGTGAAATGCGAACAGAGCACTTGTGGAGAGTGTTTGACCAGGAGAGATGGGATACTGCTCAGAGAAGAAGCAGCGAGCAGGTGTTGTGGTCCAGCAGTGCTTTTGAGCAGCAGTCAGATGGCGATCGCTCGATCACCTCCGGAGTAGGTTACTGGGCTGGGGGCAGAACCCAGGTGCGAGGAGCAGCAGTCACTGTCTCAGTGAAAGGGCTGTCAGAGCTACGGGACGGGGTGCAAACAGCTGTTTGCATCCAAGCGCTGTATGAGAGGGCTGCACGCCCGCTCCGGTAGACCCCTCCCTCCTCATATCACTGTACGCCCTGAAAACGTCTGTTCGGTCTTTTGGGGAGAGAATCCCGGTGGCCATGGAGCACGATCTGCACCCCAGAATGCCCCATACACGTTCTGACTTGGGCAGAAACATGACACAATAGTCATCCCCAGGTGGGAGGTGGGCTAAGCCTACCGGAGAGCAGTGCAGACAGGCTCAGGAGGGTCCAGCCAGTTGAACCAAAGCCTGGAACCATCCCAAGGTGGATGGGGACAGGCTTGGGGTTCAGAAAAGAATGACCTTTGGGGGAAAGCATCGCTGTGAGGGGAACCCTGAGTGCGCTGCACCATCTGCCCACCGATCACATCCGGAAACTAGTGGATCTGCTGGGAGGAGCCTGAAGGACACCTCAGTGATGGTGCTTTAACCTTTTAAGAGTGGATGTGGACATTGTCAAGGACGGTCTGTGCCCCACAAGTGATGGGACTGTGGCCCAAGAAGCCAGCAGGAAGTGTGGCAGGAAGCCTCAACATTAAAGAAAGGGTGCATGTGGAGGTTTGGATCTGTTGATAGATGACTGTTGTGTTCACATTCCAAAGTTTGTGTTACGGTAACTTGTATTAAGCATGGAATGGAAAGATCAGTAAAACAGTTGGGAAATAATGATCCACAGAGAGTATTAAGACTCATCAGGACTGTGATCCCTTTTAACTTTGGAGGCAAGAGGCGACTACCGTAATTCCAAGGAAAACAGCTGAATAATGACTCTTGTCCCACACACGTGGTGGTGCTCAGAAGGTGCAGGAAGTTGGGTCCTGATCCCATGGGGGTACATGACCACATCTGACCACAGCTCAGATCCCACCAGGGATGCAATGGAGCCCCTTGGGCCCCATTTGGATTTTCTTCTCCTCGGAGCAGCAGGACTGGAGTCAGGGACTCTGCCCTTGGGTCAGGACGTTGTCCAAAGGCACTCCTCAAGGTTAAGCCCTCCCTTTTAGACGTCCAGCTATTTTTTCATTACAGCCTAGTTTTCCAATTACCATCGAGTCCATCCAACTACATTTTGTATTTCAAATTGACTGCAAGTTTGCCATGCTTGAAAGTACATGACCTCTCTCAATGCCAGCCACCACAGAAGGTAACCAGGCTGGTCAGGCATGACTTGCCCTAGGTAAATTCATGTTGGATGTTCCCAGTTACCTTCTTCTCCTTTGTGTGCATGGAAATTTTTGTCTGGAGTGGATTTGCTCCTTAACTTTCTCAAGGTTAGGCCAGCCAGGTTGCAGTTCCAGAGATCCTTATTCTTGATGATGGACATGAGGTCCAGCATCAAGAACAACATTTTTTTACTTTATGTTTAATTATGTATGTTTCAGTAAACAAACAAACAAAAACAAACAAAAAAACTTGGCATAAATAGTCCTCCAAATCTTCCTGTATTCTTCATTACTTTGTACACTGGACTAGTTGGTATTTACCTGATTGAAGGTAGTTGAGAGGAACCTAGACCTTCAGAAGTCCTTCCTTTCCTTTCTGTAAAACTACATGAAAAGCAGGTTATAAATATACTACATTCATTCTTGTTGCTACTTTTTCTTCTCAAGTTGGTCACGGTAAAAGAAAGATCACATCTCCTTTTTAACTTCAATGAACAGGCTCTGGGACTATTGGGACTACTACAACAGTTTGTCCAGTGTGGTCTTGAAGGATGGTACAAGCATGTGTGAACTTACAGTACCAGGGAGTGTAAATCCCTCCAATGTATATGGACACTTACATGTTTTAGGTATATTGAACTCACATAATGTGACCTTAAGTCCAGACTGTAGTTGCCCTAAGTTCCTTTATAGACAACTGTGATAGAAAGGCATTGAAGAAAGGGAGAGACAGCTGTGCCAGGAACGATTTGGATAGCCTGAACAACATGAGTGCACTTTTCTATGCTACAAGCCTCATTTGGTTGCCTGTGGTTAGCTGACACCTTCTTACTGACCCACATGAACAGCTTCTGAAACAATTGCAGTTGTTAATACAGTAATAGAATTAATTTAGTAATGAATAAACACACTGAAGATGAAGTCTGTGCTCCCTCCTTTATCTTCTCTCTTGCGCAAACACAGACTGTAAGTGAGCTGATTATAAATAAGATCCTGATGTTAGCAGGAAAGAAACGACTTCCTTCTGCTGCTCCACCACCAGACCCATTATTATCATTCAGTGACAATACCCTGTTCTGCTAATTCAAGTGGAGTCTTCAAGAGGGAATGCTGTTAATCAGATAGCACCTGAGAAATAGTGCTACTTATTAATCATCCCTGCAGATCTTTTGTTCTACCACAGGTACATCTAGAGAGCAGAAAACATTTTCAATTATCCGCAGTGTTTCTTTTTCAAAGCGTTTCTAAGTATGGAAAAGAAAACCCAAAATTACCACCAAAAACAAAAAACCCCAAACAAATTGCGATTTATTATTTACTTTCTACTGAGCACCTGCAACATTTCACATCTGGTGGGTGGAACACAACACTCTGTTAGCTCATGTGTTGTTCATATTAGCTTTGAAATTTAAACAAGCCTCGGCTATCTTGCAGGACAAGCCTCCTGGTCCATCTGTATCCCAAAAACAGTCAGAATTTTAAGTCCCTCGGCATAATACAGTTAGATTAGTACAGAGATTAAGCCTTAAAAGATGTACAGCTTTGATTTAGACAGCGACTCATCCAAGTTGCCAGTCTGGAGGCAAATAGAGTTGAAAATGTTGCCCTTAGGGTTATATTTGGGCCCAAATCAGGGCTGCTGTATTTATCAAGGAAAAGCAGATCCCTTCAGTTCACAGGTGAAGATAAAGCTGAGGAGATGACTGTAGTGGGTTGACCTTGCCTGGCCACCATGCTCCCAGCAAGCTGCACTGTCACTGCCCTCCTAAGCTGGACAGCAAGAGAAGATACAGTGAAAGGGTTGTGGGTTGAGATGAGGACACGAAGATCACTCACCAGTTACCAACAGAGGCAAAACAGACTCCCTTGGGGAAAATATTTTTTTCTCATTAAAAATCAAAGTAGGATAATAAGAAACAAGAACAGATCTAAAATCACTTCTCCCCTGCCCCTCCCTTGTTCCCAGGCTCAACTTGACTCCCAATTTATTTACCTCCTCCTGCCAAGCAGCACAGAAGATGGGGAATGGGAAAGCGCTCAGCTCACCACAAGCAGTCTTTACCACTCCTTCCTCCTCACACTGCGACGGACAAGAGACCCTCTGTGGGTGTCTCAAACCCACTCAAAGACAGAAGGTGCTGTGGGAGGCAGAGCGCTGCCCGTCACGGGCAGGGTCAGAGCAGGGATGCGCTGCCCCGAGGTGTGGGATGGTTCCCTGCGGTGTCTGCCCTGAGGCCGCCAACATCAACGGCCCGGAGCCAGCGCTGCAGACCCCGCACAGCGGGAACCGGGTCCGGGGCTCACCAGAGATCCCTGACACCACATGGAACCTTCCAGAACCGCTCCCGGCACATGTGCAGAGTGTGAGTGAGTCTGTGCCTGTGTGAGGGGGCCAAGAGACCCCGACCCTATAAATAATGGTGCTGAAGCGCACGGTGCATGTCCATCCGCTATGGGATGCAGTGGGTTTGCTGGCCACAAGCATCATAACTGGAAGGGCTCCACACGTTGAGAGGACCTCTCTGGATCCATGGGTTGGTGATCCTATTTCTCTTTGTTTTCCTTCCTTTATCCTTCCTCTACTTCGGATCTTTTAAAAGAACAAGAACTCGCCAACATTTCTGTTCCTTTTGACAAGGTTTAGGGAATTCTGCCGTAAAATTAACGGCTGTTTCGGTTCCCAGCCTCTGGAGGGCCCGCGGCTCCCCCCGAACCGCGCACAGGGTGGTAAAAGATGAGCTCCGCGCACACCCACCCGGGACGGGGCAGCCTCTTCCCTGGTCCCACACAGGGTCTCTGCCACGGGATGGTCGTCCTCTGAAGGCAGCTGTGGCTCCGTGCGTACCCCCGCTCCAGCGCCGGCCCTTCAGGGACCCCCCCGCTCCCGCCGGGGCTCTGCGGGGCCGCAGCTCCTGCGGGAAATCCCCCGCTGCTGCTGCGTGGGGCCCTCCCCGGGCTGCAGGGGGGGCTCTGCTCCCGCGGGGTCCATGCAGGGCTGGGGGGGTCCCTGCTCCGGGCCTGCAGCACCTCCTGCCCTCCTCCTCCTCCCTCCCTCGGGGTCCCGCCGCTGCTGCTCCCTCCTCGGCTTCCTCCTCCTCTTCCTCCGCCGTCTTTGGCCCTGCCTGGAGCCTGATTCCCCCCGGCGCCCCCCGCTTGGCTGAGGGGCTCGGCTGGGTCCTGCGCTGGGGCCGTGTTCCGTTTGTCAGTTCTCTGTCATGACTTAATGAAATGATTCCTTATCACAAGTGCTTTTTCTTTCTGGCGTGCCGTGTTCCAGCATCAGTACAGTGTTGTTACAGTACTGCTATGGCAGTGCACAGTGCTATGCTGCAGTAATACATTGGAGAGTACATAAACTGGAAAAATATGTAAGGGGTATCGACCTAAAGATGAAGTTCATTTGGACTGCTACTGTTTCGTGTGATGATAGATATATAATCATTACTTACCATGCAAAGCTTGAAATCGTTAATTTGAATGCCTCAGTGCTCAGCGCTTCCAAAGCTTGGGTCCATATACTGTGGATGAGGGGAGGAGGTCTGACTTGTATGCTGTGGTAGATAGTGGGTTTATGGTTCGTGTAGGCCTCTCATCCTGGCACTTGAAAGCATCTGCTCACCTCATCTAAATCTGCCACATAAGCCTAAATCTTGTGTGTGAAGGCTGCCTGTGAAGAGGCCAATGGGTTAATGACAAGGTGGTGCACTCCTGCGGTGCGAATGGGTTGTGTAAAGGCAATCTGTGCAAAACTGGCATCTCATTTAACTGGCTTAAAACTCCTGAAGGTGGTCACAGATCAGCAGCATCCTCATAGCAGCAAGTTGTGAGCCTCACGAGAACAGCTTCAGGATTCCTTCTTTGGGTAACTTTTCATTTTTACCAGTGTTTAATTAGGTGCAGCAGAATCACGGGCGCACCCATCCCCAAGTCTCTGGAGAAGCTTTCCAACATTCCTAACCACTTCATTACTTGCTCACCCTGGGCTTTCCTGTTTGAGTAGCACGTGAATCATATTGCTAAACCTTCTAACACTCATCCAGAGCCAGGTATTTATTACCTCTGTTCAGGTCCCTGTTGACTGCATGGGTTGCACAGCTTTTGATTCATACTTGGATATCTGCTGTTCTCTTTTGTTGGTTTTTGTTTGTTTGTTTGTTTGTTTGGGTTTTTTTTTCCTTTTCCCCCCTTTTTCTCACCTTTTTTGGAAGCATCCCAAGCAGCCGGTCTGAGCAAACTTAGTCGGTAACAAAATGCGGCTACTGAATGAAAATGTATCTGCCATTATGACACTAGAACAGCACTCGCAGCAGCAATATAAGCCCTGCAAGGTGGTGGTTGCCAGGCTTCAAATAAGATATCAAACTTTGCCACATAGGAGTATTTAAAGGCCTTATGGTACAGGAAGCCTAATTCCCGTCTCTGTCCCAGTAATCTGAAAGGGTAATGACTGCACAGTTGTTCTAGTAAAGTTCCTGATGCTGTTGTGCTTTCACGTGCAATCTTTCCTTTCCTGTCAAGTTCCTGTGTGGCATCGCTATGTGGTATTACACAGCTGCTTCTCTTTACCCCAGAGATAGCAGCATTTCAGCAGAAGACAAAGCAATTGCTGTTCTTCAAGCATGTGAAATTTCCTGGGAGTAAAGAGCTCCTAATCTTCTGCCTTATTTGACTTTAAAATCTTTCTCAGACATCTGCAGATTTAAGGGCTCTGGTTTGGAGATTGGAAGGAGTCTGTCCTTAAATTATACTCCTGCACAGGAAAGTTCTTTTTTCCCTCCCCCCACCCAGAGAAATAATTTACTGATCTCTTCTTGAAGAGCTAGACTTTCAGGCTTAGTAAATCAGACTGAGTGTTTGCAATTAAATTTCAGAGTACTGCAGGTCATTTGTATTTGAAATTGAAAAAAAATAATAGCCTTAAGATTCTACCAGATGTGCTCCTTTTGCCTGCTCTGGGGATGAGTTATATTTAATTTGAGTTTGTGTTTATTCCTGCTGCAGTTTTCAGGCTGATTTCCACAGTTATAGCAGAAGAACATCTGACCTAAGTGCCCTGCTAAAATGAAATAATAAGCAAGCAAGCCATGATGCAAATGAGATACCTTCCTGTCAGTGAGAAAGATCCAGTCATGAGCTGTTCATGGTTTCCAGTGTTAGCCAAGCCAACTTGGGAAAGTCTCCTCTAAGCTTTAAGGGTGCTGATGTCCCAAATCCTCAGGATTGATCTTTGTGTACATGCACCTCACCTAAAAAACCTCTTCACACAAAGGATCTCTGTGCTTATGAAATTCTCTGTAGCCTCCATAGCCCCCTTCATCTCAGCAGCCTTGCTTTCTTCAAGTAAGGACTGCTACAAGCAGCGGTTGGAGGAATCCCAACAGTGTGGAATAGGTATCTGACATGAAAAGAGGGTTGAATCCCAGGAAAAGGACATGAGATGGTCATGACTGGCTTTGAGGATGAGATGGAGTTCTTCCCTAAATGGTGGACATCAGATAATGAATCCAAATAAAGCAAAGATATAAATATGCTAAAAGTCATTAAATTTCATATGAGATGAACAGATAAGAAGTGGTGAAAGGAGGCATAAGTATCTTTTGCAGGTTTATTAAAGTTTCTTTTGGTTCTGGTTTGCAGTGGTTAATTCCACAAATGTTGGTTTCTTATCTGGAAATTAGCTGTGAAGACTCAATGGGATGAATGGTTCCTGGTTTGAACAGAGCTGGACTGGGGCTGAGAGTATTTTAGCTAGGAGTATTTATCTTCCAGGGACAACCAAAGCTTTTAACTTCTATTTCCCACCTCTCCTATGAAGTGTGTTACTATGGGACCTGCTGTTTCATGTGTATTTCTGCAGTGTATTTACCCAGGTGTAGAGAGGCATGTCCTGGGTTTATTTTCTTTGTTCTGAAAAGTTTAAATGGTCATTTAAACTCTGATTTGAACTAACTCTGCCTGCAGTTTGCTCATTACTAACTGTAAAAACAAACACTGGAAGCAAGGAGCACACCAAGTGTAATAGTTCTGTGGACACAAACCAGTGAAGCGCAATAGATCTACATCTGATGCTTTTTTCTTTCTTTTTTTCTGTGTATGTAGTTGAATCCTTCTGACCTTCGTAAATGATAATCTGACACGTTAAATTCTACTGCAAGAGATTATTAAACCTTAGCTAAACCACTGTTATGAATGTACTGAGGGCATTGAGCACAAGAAATGCCATTCCTGCTACTAGTGCCCATAGCCATTCAGCAGAGAAGGCTCATCTATCAGTTCTTTCCAAAGCTGGGTAAAGGGATCTCAGACCTTGTTTCGAAGGCCACAGGAGACAGGGCTTGTCCTTGCTTTCTATGTGTCAGCAGTCCTAGGAATTCACTGCTGATTTTCAGGTTGAATTTTGCCATCTCCATCTTCCAGCTCTTGTTATGCCCTTGTTGACAATGTCAGAATAAAGTTTAGGGTGTTTGCATGCAAGCCTATGGAAAGAATGAGCACAAATCTGTTTACCAAGTATTCTTATTTTACACTAGAAAAGCATAGTTGATGAGAATATTACATTTTATTTGACTAGTAAATGCAAATCTAGAAGGTGGCCCGGTGGTATCTTCCCTAAAGTTGTGTAGCATGTTGTCATGGTTTAAGCCCAGCTGGTAACTCCAACCATGCAGCCGCTCGCTTACTCCCCCTTCCAGTCCCATCCCATCTCCCTTCTTCTTCCTCCTCCTCCTGCTCCTGGAGGGATGGGGAGGAGAACTGAAAGAACAACTCCCATGGGTTGAGATAAGAACAGTCCGGTGACTAAGGTCTAACACAAATCACTGCTGCTAGCACCAATAATAACAATGATAAGGGAAATAACAAGGGAAGAGAATACAACCACTCACCACCCACCAACTGATGCCTAGCCTGACCTGAACAGTGATCTAACCCTTCCGGGTACCTGCCCCCAGTTTATATGGTGAGCATGATGTGCTGAAGCATGGAATGCATCTTTGTCTAGTTTGGGTCAGGTGTCTGTCTCTGCTTCCTCCCGGCTTCCCCTCCTCCATGGCAGAGCATGAGGCTCAGAAAGTCCTTGGTCGGAGTCAACATTACTGAACAGCAACTGAAAACATTGGTGTTATCAGTGCTGTTTCCAGGCTGAAAGTCAAAACCACAGTGCTGTACCAGCTACTAAGAAGGAGAAAAATGACTGCTACTGCTGAAGCCAGGACACTTCACAAGTGCTAGAACTGACATAGCAGAGAAAGCTTTTCAAACTAAGACTAGCCAAGTCTGGCCTTAACAACACATATGCTACAGGGATAATAGCTATTAGGAGAATAAGCTGTTTGGTAATGCTTATGAAGGCTTTGGTGGCAGTGGGGGAAATCTACCCCCAACAAAAGCATATCAAAACCCAGCAGGTGATCTGGATAAAAAGATATCCTGGTATTTAGAATTCCCTGCATTGTTCATTAGCTGGCGTGTTCAGAGCTGTCTGTGCAGATGAATGGATGTGCTGTGCTCCATCAGAGAGCAGCACGGGGGAAGAGGGAGCAGCTCCACTGCTCTGGAGGGACTGGGAGCTGTGCTTAGCAAAGCCAGCTCTTTTGGTCCTTTTAATAAAATGACAGTAATTTGACAGTCCTAAACATTAGGCTGTCACTGTAATGGAGCAGTTTGCAAATAATGTTGACATTATCTTATGCTTCATGTCAGAATGTGGGTCCACTTTATCAGCTGATTAATGGGGAAATTGGATGAAATCCTTCAAGTTAGACAAAAAAGAGCTTGGATTGCACTGGGAGTGAGTTGGCTTTTGTTTCCCTCTGTTCCTTTTAAGCCCTGGTAGTGCTTTTTCATCTCTTTTCTTGGATTTGTTCTGTGGCTTTGTTTTGTATTCTCATTTTGAGCATTTGTGCAAAGCTGTGACAAGTTGAACATAAACAGTGATGTTTAAACTACTGTAAGTAGCATTTAAAGTAAGTCCTGAAGTTTATTTTTCTGGAAATAGACAGTTCTGAAATAATGAAAGTTTGGGTTTTGGGTGTTATTTTGGGGTTGGTTCTTTCTTTAAGTACCTTCATCATTAACTTCTCTCATCTGCTGTCACATATCGTGGCTATTCCTACATACTAGTGCTATAATACAGATGATGATTAGCCTTCCAGAATTCATTTTATGGCGGAGGGAATTACAGTCACAGAAGTTTGCCAGTGCTATGCCAGGGATTTCATCTGTCATTGCAGTCCATTGTTGTGAGCCAGGCAGTCTGTTGCACTAGAGCCCTCTCAACCCACATCCTTCCGAATCTCATACTTCTCTTTCTTTCTGGATTTCCTTGAAGTGCATCTGTCAAACTAAGAGGCACTAGGAAGACTTGGACTTTGTATGCATTTTGTAACTGTGTGTGATCCAAAAGCATTTCATGCCATTAAAGATGACAAACCAAACAGGCTATTGGACATGTATGCAAATACCAGACTTACCAACTGTCTTCCTTTCAGAATGGAAAGCAGCTGGTATAGCCACTGGGAGGTGCTTGAGGAAGCTGCTGGAGATACATCTGGCTTACAATGATTTCTGTGCTGGATGTGGAGAATGACAGGCCTTCTCCCAGAAGGCTCACACAAAGGCAGTATCCAGCGCCAGTGAATCCATTTCACACGGTCACCAGGTATTGGGGTCAAATGGCACCTCAGGAGTTCTTTGTGCCAACATCCTCAAACCAGGTTAGTTGTGGGATCCTGTAATACTGCTTAGAGCTTTATCCATTCATGTCTTGAGAACCTCCAAGGACAACCTGCTTCACTGCCTGGCTGCCCTCATAGGGGAAAAGTAAACTTCCTATATCCAGTCTGATACTCATTTTTGTTGTCTCTTCTCTCACCTTGCACCACTGTGAAAAGACTGATTCCATCTTCTTGATGACCTTCCCATGGATTCTGTGGGTTTCTGTAAGGTCCCTTAAAAGCCACTTCTTCTCATGGTGAGCAGTGTTCATCTCTCAGCCTTTCCTCGGAAGTGTTCCAGGCCTGATCATCGCCATGGCCTGCACTGAACGTGTTCTAGTCTGTTAATGTAATTTCAATATTGAGCTATTTAACTCACATTTAAGTCAGTGAAAATACAGTATGATCCAACTGCTTAAAACCCTGTGGCTGTGGTACCAAGCGCTCAGGCCTTCTCTGTGAATTACAGTAACTTGTCCTTCCCTCGATGAATCCCATGAGGGAGAGGATGGGATTATCTTGCTTTCTGGATAGGAGATGCAAACGTATTACCAGCTTGAATGGAGGTGGTCTGGTCATTCAGTGACAGTTAATGATTGTTACCTGGATACTTAGTCCTTTTCCAGCTGGACTGGACTTCAGAAATCCACTTAATTTCACTGGTATGGGATTGCAATTACGGTTGAACTGGGAATGAGTGTCAGTAAATGCTCCCAAGAGGCACTTGACACCCTCTACAGGAAAACCAGCAGCAAATATTAAAAATAAATTAGCATTTCCACCGCACATCTTTTGCCATACAATGTACAATGACCTTTACAGGCCAGAGAAGACTCAGTTTAATGTACTATATAATGCCAGATGGTAATGTCTTTCTTCACTTAGGTGGCTTGTGATTAAACTCAATTTTCTCAGCCGCCAATTGACCTTTATCCATCTCCTGCAATTTAGTGAATGGAAGTTGGTAAAAGCTAACGGGGTGTATATATATCATGTTGTGACAACTTGTCCTTATAGCAAGATAATACTGGGCAGTGAGGCACATCTGAGATACAGTCATTTCAAGCGAATGTTATATTTGTCCAGATAAAGGAGAACTCGTAGAGGTGCAACCAGTTTATTTTTGTGTGTCCACAGTGTCTGACATGTACATTTTCAACAAGACTGTTTATAACAAGTCTTCTTTGCATCATCAGACTGTGTTGGGAGGTGTTCAGTAGATATTTGCTATTTAACTAGAGTAGGATGAGACATTTGTCATACCCCACCTGGTGTCACAGTAAACATGAAGGGAATTTACCCTCCTTCTCCACCTTTGGAAATCAGCCTTTACGGAGAGGCCATTTTGGAGTTTATAATGTGCAGGGCCATAGTGCAAGAGATGGCCTTTGCACAACATGGTCACCTTGGTGATATAGTGACTTGCCATGATCCAGACACTTTCTGGCTCTAGAAGTCTGGCAAATCTAGATCTAAGGTCAGTAGTAAAATGAAGTGTCACAGTACAGTCTTCTTTGTCCAGTGCATGTGCTAGCCCAGATAACTGGCAAGTAGATTGCTTCATCATGTTTGCCCCGTTGGAATATCCATGCCAGGGGGAGGACTACTTGATGCTGCTTTCTAAAACATTCATATTTGTTCATCCTGGGGAGGGATTTATTATTTACAATTGTGATATGAATGCGATAGTTTGAGTTTTGCAAGGCCCCAACGTGTATGTGTCACAGTTGTCTTTCCTGGTAAAACTTCTTAAAGTATTTCTGGTTCTTATAAATGTTCCTCACAATAACTGTGTCCAGGACACAGTCTTGGGATACCAGATCTTGAAGCGTGGTTTAAATGAAAGCTGATTTGAGCTCTCCCTATGGAACATGCTGTGGTTAACTGTAATCCAGTATTGCAAACACAGCATTAAAAGGATATTTTTGAAATGAAACAGCACATCATTAAGTAATTGCGTATTTTGCTTCTTCAGCTCTTCACCATATTTGCCTTCTGTTGAAATCAGCTGTAAGGTTTCATCATGCCCTATTTGTATGGAGCTGTCTTTTCTTCCTTTGTTCATCTTCACTCCACTTGAAGTGTGATGCCTGAAGTTTCTTCTCTATTATTGCAGTTGTCTGTCAAGAGTTTTCTTTTGGCAAAGCTTTTCCTAAGGTGGCTTTGTTTTCTCTCCAGACCACAAAGGTGCCAGCATATGTCAGTGAAACACCGCCACTGAATTACTGTCTCTGTGATAATTTAGTTTAGACTTTTGGACCACATCTATCCCAGCTAATTGAATGACATCATTGAACGTTCCCAGGAACTTGATTGCCTGTCCTGTCAAATGGCTCCTGTTACAGTTTTGTGGCCCCAGCCAGCTGGCAGTTTCCCAAAGGCATCCTGGACACAGGTCAGGAATCAGCACAGACAGGGACCATTCCCTGTTGGCAGTTTGGATGTGCCCACTGTGTTTTGCAGGCTGGGGGAGTTTTGACAGTACAGGTATAGGCCAACCTGTGCCAAAGAATCCCAGGCACATGTAGCATAACTACCAAACCGTATTGTAACCCAACAACAGCATCTCCCTTTCCCTCTTTACATAAAAGGAACCACAGTTACTCTTAGTTCTTAAACTTGGGTGTTCTTTCAACATGTATAACACAGCTTGGGAATCACTAGAACTGCCATTTTCTGTGACAGCTGAATTGGTGCTCTTGGTAAATATATATTGCCTTCCAGTCATTGATATGGAAATAGATGTGTATATTGCATGTATATCTTGGACCTCCACCACAGATGAATTGGGACTGTGTAGCAAAAGTGCTCCACTGCCTAGACAAATAGCTTGTTGCAGCAATTAGGTGGTATATAATGAGTAAGAAAGGGATGGGAGGACTTGTTACTTCCCATGGGTGAAGTTAGGTGGTTGAAGTTTGGTAACTCCAGTTAGCAAAATGAAAAGCTAGCCAAGTGAATACCAACTGAAGATGCTGTCCCTCAACACAATGCTGAGCTCCCAAATGATGTTTCACAAGAGACTCTAAGCGAGGAGGTCAGCCTAAGGTGGAAACACAAATTGTCTTGGAGAAACAATCACATACAGCTTTATCAGGATAGATAGTCCATTTGAATCAAGTGTCCTCTATCTCATGGGATTTTGTCTAATCAGATGGCAGATGTTTTCGGGCAGAGACCTATCCTCTCAGAAGACCTAGAGAAGCAGTCCCCTTCCCATGCTTACAGCTCCACATCTTGCTTTTCCAGGTGACCGTGTATTCACCCTTGAGTAGTGATTGCTTGTAGTAGAAGCCTGCCTGTGGCGTGCATCAACCATACTTTCATACAGATGTTGTGGGTTTGATACCAAATACAGATGTTGGCTTAAAATGATCTGAATCGGATTGCAAACTATACTGGTTTCAGTGCAGTGGCAGGAAATGTGCAGCAATACATAGAATTCCAGTTCAAAATAATTCAATTTTCATGAAATGTGCAGTTCTGGATTAAAAGTTCTATTCCATCAAATAAGGACCAATTTTTATATCATTCAAATGGAACATAATTTTTGTTTTTCATTTCAAGCAGCTACTAACATGGAAACATTGTTAAAATAACCCTGTGCTCCAGAGTTGTACAGTGAAATGTAGTATCAAGGATAGCAAGTAATATTGATTAATTTCATGGTACAGGTTACAGTACTCACTTTAGAAAGTCACTCAATACTAGTTATTAAAATATGTGTAGAGGAGAGGTGAAGGGTATGAAACTGCCTGGAGAGCACAGCTCACAAAGTAAACTCTCAGCTCTGAGTTCTGTGTATGACTTAATTCTAATAATGTAAATATGTGCAATATTAGAGTCCCTATTGCTCATATTTTGAGTCAAAATTAACAAAGGTAGTAAGACAGAGTAAATAATAGCCCTTTAATGTAGGTAACAGAAGTGAATGTTTGAAAGTCACTAGTAGAACAGAGGTTTATTCTACCCATGTAGTAGCTAAAGTGGCAGAGAAGGAAAAGTAGGATCTTATATGTCTGAGATTAGGACTGCAGTGGGTACTACTGCAAATGCATGTATTTTCTTTTTAGTGCTATTACTATTTTTCTCATTGTCCTTAACATGTTTGTTGTCACCTATGTATAGTAACATATACAAGCAGTTTACTAAACGGAAGGCAGATAATAAGGATTCTCCCTCTGATACAATCATGCTCTAAAACCACAAAAGCAATTTGGATAATCCTTCTCGTTTTGGTGGGATTTTTTTCCATATATCACCTTTCCTTTGCATTAGGAACGTGTGAACAGGTATCTGGAATGGCTGCTTGCCTCCTCTTGTTCTTACTGGTCTTCCCACTGCAGCTGCAAGGCTTACTGTAAAACAACTGAGTAATAGCTCTTACCAAGAAAGAATTTAAGATGAACTTCCATTGTATTAAAAACCAACCTCCTCCCTTAATAATAAAACCCAGAAAAATCCTTTCCCCAGAAAAAACTTACTGATAATTTTTTAAGTAAAGTTCACATTTATGAAACTGCAGAGAAAAATTTGCCTGTCTGGAAACTAAAATTTTATACATAACTTGAGTCTAAACTGTACCAATGTTGCTGAATTTACATTGCTGTTGGCAGTTACTGGAGGTGAGTAGAACAATGAGGCAGGTGGACTGTGCCCCTCGGTGATGAATGTGGTGGTGGTATCTCTTTTAAGTTTTTTCCTGCTAACTGGAAGGAGAATCCCATCCTTCCCACAGATGGATGTAGTCAGCCACCTCCTGCAGCTGTGGGCCCTCACCCAGTCATGCAAGCTTGCATTGTACACGAAGAATTAGAGTCCTTTATTGCAAAGGTAAAGAAACATGGTCTGTAGAATGGAAATGAGCACACTGAGCTCTGTCACTGTGGTGACCGTCTGTGAGTAGCAGGCTATCAGATTCATTTAGCTGGTGGTGGAAATACATGATACACTGAATTACAGGAGGGAAGAAGATGGAAACTTGAGCCCACCTGAGCCCTGTAAAATTACTTTTCTCCATGATGTGGCAGCTTTGTCATCCTTCACAGTGACTTATGGGTGATAACAAACACCCTCTACGTGGAGGCTAGTCTAACTCGCCTATTGATTTTTCCCAGTCGTCTGTGCTTGCTTAATAAGAAAAATGTTGCTTGAAACTGAGTCTGATAATCTTAAAGATGTTATTTACTTCTTGAAAGGTGAGCTGGATTATGATTAATATGGTAAATAGCTAAAACCTAATAGAGTCAGTGCTGCTTTATATCACAGTGGTCTAGTCCTGGTGCGGAGAAGAAAGTAGCACTCAAGCCTGAATTAAACACTCTCAGCTTTCATGTTTGTGCAAGAGATTTGGATTTATTTATTAATTTCTATGTGCAGGTCCCCATTCAATCACAGGAGCTGATGTCATGCTGCTGCACAGAATGGGGAGAGAAACTCTGCTGTCAGGTACAGCCTCCTTCCCCACTTCCCCTTCCCAGGGTCAGTTGCAGCACTGGTCGCCTCAGGCACACCTCTTTCCCTTTTGGTCATCAGCTGAATAACATGGTGTGCATGTTTTCCTCTGAGTGGAGCAGAGACACTTTTTACAGGGTAAAACTGAATTCATGGCAGTTGCTCTATCTCTTTGCAAGGGAAGGCTGTGACAGACAGGGACGTCATGGTATCAGCGTAGCTCAAGAGGAAGGGTATGAGTTAATCGTGCCACTCCAACCCTCCCTTCTTTCCTTCTTCCTTCCCTTTTTAACCAAAATCGTATCCTACCAGTGGACCAGGACTCAGTAACTCCACCTTAGGGTGGAACTAGATACCCACCAAATACCTATTGCTTTTCTGCACTTGGAAATGGGGGATCACTTATCACAAGCCTGCAGGAGATAAAGCTGCTTCTTGACAAGTGAGGCAGGATGGATCCCAACCCATGGCTTCTGCCCTTCTGTTCTGGCTCTTGGAAGGGCCCCAAGGCTCCCCGTCAGCCATGAAGCTTTGAAGGAGGCCTATGTGGAGTCTTCCCTGTAAAATATACAGGAACAGGAGTTCTTGCTATTGATTATCAACAGCTCAATGTAATGTTTAAGGTAGCAGAGCTTTGCTGGAACCACAGGTGCTCCTGGTGCTGCTGACTCTCATAGACACAGCACCGTTCATTACACACTTCCTAAGCTCATCTTCCTTTCTCTCGAGATCACAATGTACATTTGTCATGTTGTGCAGGAGCCTACAAACACCAGTGCTTGCTTTGATTTTCCCCTTGGCATCCCAGCTGGGCAGTGATCTGTTGTCTTGTCATGCTGAACTACCACTTTGTTTTGGTATTTTTTACACAGTGATGAAGTATTCCCTAACATCTTACCTTGGAATCGGAGCTGGCCCTAAATAGGTGGAAAAAACCTGTTAAAAGCTTTTTGTTAGAAAGAAAAAATAAAATGAAAATAGAAAAATGAATAAGCCTTTATGTGTTAGCATTCGTAAGGGAACTCATCTACAGTTGCGGCTTGGATTAAGTCACATTTAAACAGATTGTGGCTTCTTATACTGTCAAAATGTACAAAGTTCCCTACCAAAATTATTTTAATAATCCTATTATTTTAGAAATCATAGAATCATAGAATAGTTTGGGTTGGAAAGGACCTTAAGATCATCCAGTTCCAACCACCCTGCCATGGGCAGGGACACCTCTCACTAAACCATGTCACCCAAGGCTCTGCCCAACCTGGCCTTGAATGCTGCCAGGAATGGAGCATTCACAACTTTCCTGGGCAACACATTCCAGTGCCTCACCACCCTCACACTAAAGAATTTCTTCCTCATATCCAATCTAAACTTCCCCTGTTTAACTTTGAACCTGTTACCCCTTGTCCTATCACTACAATCGCTGACAGAGTCCCTCCCCAGCATCCCTATAGGCCCCCTTCAGATACTGGAAGGCTGCTCTGAGGTCTCCACACAGCCTTCTC
>JAOEHX010050982.1:0-24500 GCA_025448015.1 Bolborhynchus lineola
CCCATTTCCCAGGTTTTCTTTTTTAATGAAATATTCTTGCATTTCTGTCCTTAGTCTCCATCATCTCATGAATTTTTTTTCCAGTCTTGATGTTTCATTTGTGTTTTGTTTCCTCCTCTTCATGCCACATTCTTCTTGCACTCAGCTGCTGCTGTGTTGTCCCTGATTCTTCTCAGGGGATAGTTCTTGCCTTCTTGCTCAGCTTTAGACTTCTGTTCATGGTCTCCTGTTTCCTTCTCAGCCACCTGTTTTTTCATTCCAGCCGACCTATAATGTGATATTTCCCGAGTCTGATAAGGGCATCAGTCTGACCTGTCATGTCCTGATGAGCAGCCCATCAGCAGCCTCCCAACAAGCTCTACTGGTCTAATCCTACTGCTTTCTTCTGCCATGGGAAGTGGATCTATAGTTAGACATTTCCTATGGTTGGACACAAGCTATAGAAGCATAACATTCATGTGCTGTGTCACAGTAGTTCTTACAGCCACATGGCGATAAGCAGTGACTGCAGGTAGGACTAGATCTGCTTCTGTTGGGCAGGAGGATAATGTCAACACAGAGCGTTTGGGACACAAAGAGAGAGAAAAATTCATCAGTCCCCAGGGCTCTGGAGGGCTCTCCTAGGGTACGAGGCCTTCTTTATCCAAAACACATTATGGTCTGTGGTGAGAGGAATTCAGCTGTGTGGGCTAGCATTAACTGACTTACATATAGGTCTTTCTATATGGTGTGTTGTTGTTCACTGTTAGTAACATGCTTAGATGGTGGTTTTTCAGTGCTCTTCCATTTGCTTCACAGTGTGATAACTGCGGAATTGAACCTATCCAGGGTGTTCGGTGGCATTGCCAAGATTGCCCTCAAGAAATGTCCTTGGATTTCTGTGATTCTTGTTCTGACTGGTGAGCAGCAAACGCTTCTACTTGTTGTTTCTAATTACCTTGAATCTCTTTATGTGCTTAATTGCTGTGTATGTTGGAAATCTTTGCTCCAACATTGGAAACGTATCCTATGTGGGGTAAAGTGGAAGATTCTTTAGTTTATATTTGTGGGAGATACATTTTGTAACATATTCTGGATGTATAAATCTTTTTTACTTAATACAGTGGACAGGTTTGAGACTGTCAGATAGTGGGGGAAATTGCACTTTATGAATTAATTGGTACCAAGTTTGGTATGAATCTGTTAATGTGATCACTGTTTCTGAAAGTTAAAGATAAGGAAAATAATTGACTTTTAAACTGTCATCTTTTTCTTTCCCTTGCAGTCTGCATGAAACAGAGATTCATAAGGAAGATCATCAGTTAGAACCTATTTACAGAGCAGAGACATTTTTAGACAGAGACTACTGCATGTCCCAGGGCACCAGTTACAATTATCTTGACCCAAACTACTTTCCAGCAAATAGATGACATGGGAAGCAGATCTACCATCTTGGGCTTACTATCCTCTTTGAAAAATAACAATGGCACCATTGTTAGTTCTGTGCACATTTTGGAAAGACTCTGCTTTCCCTGAAATGTCGCTCACAGCATGACAGCTTCCTGGGTGTACTTGTCAAACTACAGCTTTGAGCTGTCATGGTTCTAGATCACTGAACAGCAGCTGAACATTCCTAGTGTGCAGAAGGTTTCACTGGGAGAGTTTTCTTTCACCACGTTAGTCATTTATAGGTGGTGAATCTAAACACAAAAGAAAAACATACAAAAGGGTGAGCCAGAAATGAGAGCACACATTAAAGATAGAGTAAATTCCAAAGGCTTTGAAGAACTTGGTTATAATGAGATCCAGAGGAGATGAAGTATTTATATAAAAACAGTTTAGTAGCTTGCAGTTTTGTTGTGAAATAGTTTTCAGCACAGTAACTGACTTCTTTAGGCAAGGTTTTAACCAATGACAGTGTTTGCTTCTAGGATGTACTCTAAAAACTGCTCACTGTCTCGGCAATGGTTGGTTACAGGCCTTTATTAAATCAGAGCTGCTTAATCACATCGACTTCCAATTTTATTAATTTTGGTTGGGTTTTTTTATTTTATTTTTTTTAAACCACAACAAACTCTATATTTACCAACAGTGAAGCACTACAGGGGGCAACTGTGGCATTGCTTCCTTTACCAGCTCATGGTGTGTGAATGTTATAAAATTGTCACTCAGATATATTTTTTAAATGTAATGTTATATAAGATGATCATGTGATGTGTACAAAATATGGTGAAAAGTGCCAGTGGTAGTTACTGTGTAAAGTCTCTAATACTCAACATTAACTCCTTTAAAATAAAATACACAGCCTTCTGCCTCTGTATTTGGAGTTGTGAGTGCAACTCATCAAAGAAAACTGCCTAATATAAATCATATATATGGTAATAATTTTTCCTCTTTTGTAGTCTGCACAAGATCCATGAAAGATTGTATTTTTATTACTATTTAAACAGTGATTAAATTTAGCCTGAGCAGTGAGCAAGGGTTCACATGCATTCTTTTATACTGCTGGATTTTGTTGTGCATCATTTAAAACATTTTGTATGTTTCTTCTTATCTGTGTATACAGTATGTTCTTAAATAATGTTCAATTGTCAGGAGAACTGTGAGAAATAAACTATGTGGATACAGTCTGTTTATATATAGAATGCTTGCTGTGACTTCCTTTCTGTGTAGTTCTGACTTTTTAATCAGATTGAAAACATTCAAAGGATATTTTAACACATCATCATCCAAACAGTCACTGTGCAGCCCTGCGAGATGCCCAGTGCCCTCCTCTGCTGTTCATTTCCCTGGGAGCTGGTGGTGCTCTGCGCCTGCTAACACCCACCTTGCCTTTGCAGCGTTAGCGTTCTAGTTTTACTTGTACCTTACGTGCAGACTGTTCTTTTTCAGATGGCAGAAACCCCAGATTTCAGTAGCCTCGGGACACTGTATGCCATTGTCTGAGAAGTTTTGTAATTATTGTGACATATTTTAGTTAATATATTTTCTATTGAACTGTATAGCTTGTGATTGAGAAACACTCACTGATTTTATAACTGTAAGAGACTTTCAGTTGCTTCGAAACTTGAATACTCAAGAGTAATGAGCTAGAGGAAACTAATGTGACTTAAAGAGATGGCAATAAGGATAATTGGCTGGCTGCATCTAAAAACTTTAAATATAAATTGATTAGAATTAAGTTTTGCAATACCTTTAGGTGTAGTTATTTTTTGCTTTAAAAGATAATTCAAAGCATTTAATCTGTTCAGAAGGTAATACAGTACAGTTGCTAAGACACTGAGCAGGTATCATATGTAAACATATCTCACGTATCTTAATAAACTTAGATGAATTTAATAAACCTTAAAAAATACTACACAAAAATTCACAGGATGTATTTTAGCTTTCAGTCAGAAAAGATACTGCCCTGAGAGGCTCTCTAGTAACTAAAGCATGTGCTTTCCACACCGTTTGTGCTGTTCGTAGGAAGCTGAAGTTGGGGATGGTGTTTATCAGGGAGAGAATCCGTTGTAATACTTGTTTTCTGTTGATACCCTGAAAAAAATGGTTGGATGAGAATAACTGAAGTACATTAGTGAAAATGTTCAGTCATCAGTTTAGGATGGCTTGGGAAGAACAACAAGCCATGGTGTAATTCGAATGAGTCTGGAAGCAGAAGGAGGATTTCAAGTCTGATTCACCCAAGCAAGAAGTGTCTTGGATAAGTCCTCTTTTTATTGACTATGTATAAATATTTGTGTTTCCATATGCATGCATATACAGCTATTTCTGTTGCATACATAATGAACATACTCAAATAGATACCTAATGCACATACACTCAGTCAAGCATGGGAGGTTTTGTTTTTTTCCACAGAAAAGACCAGAAGAAGCAGGAAGAAAAATTAAAACTGAAACTGTATGTTTTGTAATTTGCTTTTTTAAAAAAAAGAGGATTAGCAGCTGATGTCGCCTGTGTTCCCATCCCACACAAGTACAGTACTCCACACTTCTTAACTTATATTGTAATTACAAGTAATAAAAGATACTGCAGAACACCTACACAGATGAATTTGCAACTTCATGGTAACTCCAGAGTATTCTGCTTTTTGAGGCAGAGTATTTTACTCTGGTTTTTTTTGGAAAAAATACTACAACACTGCAGCACACAGCTTGTGGTGCTTCAAGGCTCGGTTTAGAAACACCAGCCTTCTTCAGCTGATGCGTTCTCAAAGTCTCTTCCTTAAAGCTGTTGTACTGCAGGCATTACTGGTCACTTGATGGCACTGGTCGAGCTGGAGAAGCACTTCTAGAGCATCAGTGGTAAAACGTAGGCTATAAAAGGACCCAGGAAAGAAGGAACATCCAGGATATGAAGGATAAGGATGTACCTAAACCAGTCCCTTACAAATAATTGGATTAGCATTTAAAGGGCAAATGCCAAGGAAGAGAAAGGAAACGGAAGAATGTGCCCTGAATGGAAAAAGGACATACTCTGTAAGCATGCCAATTTGAGCGCTATTTTCAAGTATGTACTGTGCTTTGAAAAGGATTAAATCCACATATACTGTAACAGAAATCATTACTCCTTCTTTTTGTACATATTTTATTTGTATTATATCTTCATTACAAGAAAGGTAACTTCAAAAATACAAATCTGCCGCATAAAGTACATTGACAGTAAGAGCAGTCATGCAGCCCACTTCAGCTGTGAGTTCATCCAGTAGATCCAGTAAGAGGATGCAGTTACTTAACAGGAATGTCGAACAAGCTTTTATTTAGCTATCAGTATACCAAAGAAACCACGATACTTTGGTGAACCGAACAGAAATACGATGTGACTATTACAGACTTCTTTGCAAATATTACAGATAAATGGCTTACTAAAGGTGCAAGCAAATGAACTGAATCACCCATAATGGTTTCCTATTTTGTTATGTTTTTATTCCCCCCCCCACCCCCCTTTTGGCAATGCCAGTATGCATTTGAAATAGTTCCCATGTAGGATTTAAAGAAATCTTCATACATTCTTCCTCATAGTCAACTGTGTATGTAGACTTAATACAGTAAAACTGCTGTTGATATGGGTGATTACTGGATTGCACATTTAACTACACAATACAATCATTTTCACCTCAGCTCACAAAACTGGGAAGTTTTCATTTATAATAACTTCCAATTCTCAGCACAAGACAAATTGTCCCAGAAATGGTGTCTGCTCCATAGTAATGGACTGACAGGCTTCCACAATATTTAATAAGTGTCTTCTCCTTCAGTTAATTTTTCTGCTTCTTGTTGCAATACAGTGTTCTGGGGACATGGGAAAAGTTTGTCTTAACCTCTAGCTTGACTGATTCCAGCTGTCTCACAGCTGCATGTAACAGAGAACAGATTTCGGTTCTGTGAAGCCCAAGAATGAGCCAAGTGACACCATAAAAATTAATACTGTTAATTAAAATAATAACCAATGGGAAAGTTGTATGCAGCAACCTTAATATGCTAAATGGTGAGTGAGGTGGTTGAGGAGCTCGCTGCTGGCCAGGCACTGTCTGATATCCAATCAAATGAATGAGATACAAACCAGAGCTGCTGTTCATGCTGCTTTTAACCCGTGAAGAACAACCAACCAATAAGACAAGATACAGTTCTTAGAGTTAGCACACAAAGCACTCCATGGAGCGCACTGTTGGAACAGAGAGAAAAGGATTTCACCTAAAAGAACATAACCACATGCACGAATCCAGGGACCTCTCGAGAAAGCAGTATTGCTTTGAACAGCATTTTAGTCATGACTGTGAAGTGCCGTGCCTGTGAGTGAGGCTGCGAACACAGTTACTGTGTTTCTGTGGGATAACAAAATGCCGCCTCTTGCTTGTTCAGAAAAGAGTCAATGGTCTTGCAGATGTCCAGAAAAACCTTCTCTTGTGTTCCTTCTGCATCAACCTGTGGAGCAGGCAAAATACATCAGTTTTGATTAAAATACAAAGAACTGTCTCAGAATCTAAACACTGGCACCAAAAAATGTTCCAATATAAAAAAAAGGTTGTTGTGTTTCATGTTGTAACCATTCCAATGTAGAAAAGCAGCTTCCATAAACCCATTTATTCACTGTTTCCACAGATTTATGTGAGAAGTTTCTGTAGGCTCCATCGCCTGGAGCAAAGTTCATGAATCAAATGAGGGAGCTTTAGCTCCTTCTCCTTAGTACTCATCATGTTTTAAAGTGAAATTACACCTCTGATATAAAGAACAGTTTCAAAAGATACTTCAAAACTATTTTAACATTTAATACCCTCCGAAAAAAAACCTAATAGAATAACTTTGGTATCATGCCATTAATGACATGAATAGCATTCACTTGTTAATAAGTCAGCTAGGGGTCAGGCAGGGTATGTAATGCTCTGATGACCTAAAAGCTTTCAGGCAGCAGTAGCTTGTGTTTCTGTTCATTTGTACTTGCAGGTTGGGTGAACTGGTTCTGGTCTCATGATGAGCTTTGGGCGACACGTGTTTTATAGTGGCACTGGTTTTGTTCAAGAGCTTGCTTCCAATGAAGACTTTTTTCCTGTAACATCCCAAGGATTCTGTTTTGGCCAGAGGTTGCCCAGCTGCTCCAAGTTACTTTTTGTGGCTGGACTCTCAAAAGCCTGGTGAAAGCCTTGATCCTTTACCCAAAAGTGAGCTTCCTCTCTGCTCCTCCATGCTTAGTCTTTCATGCATGCATGCCATGGAGTTTGCACACATTTAAATGGACCTATGAGAACTTTGCTAGAGGCTTTTCTTCTGAACTGTGTGCTGCATTTTCATCTCCAACTAGGACGCCAGACAACTGCAGTGTTTAAAGGAGACATTCATGACCATCATGCTTTCTGACACCTCTTTGTTCTGCAGGAGGCTAAGAGGAGTTTCAAACTCCAAGAAATGTGTTTCTGAAAGAGGCCGTGCCGTTCTTCTAGACATGGTGTTGGCTTGCAGCCTGTACAGTCTGACTGCACTCCATGTACGTTAAGTCCTGTGGTGCCAAGTCTTGTGTGGGAGTCAGCAGCTGCTCCTTGCAGAGATCCAGCAAGGGATTGCATTCACACTCTGTAACTTGGTTTCGCTCTTGGTGGCATCCACAGATGCTGTGAAGTTTCCTCCCCTGTTGCATCCTGTCGGAAGCGTTGACACATCCAGGCAGCCTGCCTCCACACGCAGCAGTTCCAGTGCTGGCAATGGCCAGGCTGGCCAGCCTTCCAGCAGCTTGCCCAGCTGGGTACAGCCCCGCTGGACTCACTGCAGGGGTATCCTACAATCTGAGCTCAGCTGCCTTCTCCTGCCTGGCAAGCTTTCAGTAGCTTCTCTGGCTTCTCTTGCTCTGTCATGTTGGTGTTTGCTGCTTTAGGTAAAGCTGAAGTACACCTATGCTGGAATAGTTTGTGAAGCAGGGGGTGCCTTAGAAAGATCAGTTCTCAAACAAGGGCTGTACATATCTCAGAAGCTTTCTGTGCCACAGAAACAAAGGGTTCAGGAGGGCTTTACTTAGGAGTAGCAAAGAGAAAAGGGGAATGGTGAGCCATTCTGGACCAAATGCCTGCCTTCTCCAGTTACAATAAAACTAGCAACTCCCATCTCTGCTGCCACAAACCAGCTTGCTTTGTCTGTCTCAAATGCAAAGACAAGTTTTTTCATATTGCTATCCCACAGGATATATACTTCAGACAGGGTGAAAGCCACAGCCATTTCAAAGCTCTCTTGTCTTACTATGTATTTTTTTAATCTCTTTATGCCATAAATACATGTGCACGGATCTGACCTCATCAGAACAGCTGACTGCTGCTGGCTTTTCCGTGACCTCATCCAGAGTTGGGACTGATACTTGTGTCTATATCTAGGCAGCTCTGATGAAGAACTAGGTTTGTAAGAGTGGCAATTGCCACCCATTATGGCTGGCTGGAACACTGACTTCCAAACGGCCACAGTAAAATACGGGTAGAGCATGACAGCACAGTGCTTCCCATGCTGGCCTCCTAAATAACAAAGGTCCAATTCATAAAACTAACTTAAAGTCATGGCACAAAACTAACTTAATGTGACAATAATTCACAGCCAGTGCCAGAGTAATTCAATGGTCCTCTGCAGCTCCAGGAGAAAACAATTGTATTTCTCATTCTCAGATTACCACAGATTTCGTAAATTAGAACTGTTTTCAAGGTTATTCAAGGCTACTCTCTCCTCATAAAAGCAAGATCCAGATACAGTTTTCTATAGTGCCTCTGCTTTTTTGCCACTGTGGCTTCAGGTAACTTCAAACACAGAGAAATTTAATGAGCTTGTGCAGAAAATGACTGGACTAATCATCCCCAGAGTGCAATGTTGCTCCTTCTGGCATCAAATCAGCCAATTAAATTTTCAGTCATCAAACCTCCATTTGTTGTAGGTTTGTGGACTGAGAATCTCACATGCATACTGCCAGTGTGAAAAACCCAAGTGTCTGTAGCGAGGAGGCTGAGGACCACTGCTTTCAGACAGACTGAGATTTTGGGACAAATTCAGATCAAGTTCAGCTGTGTTGTCACTAACATATTTTTTGCCACTAAAAAGGGCGTTAAAAACCTCTTTGAGACCGTTCAGTACGTGGTTCTTGGAGCAATGGATCAAGCTATCTGGAAATCCAGCAGAAACACGCTGCTCTGACACCTATTTGCAATTGGCATGAATTTACCACTGTTTCATCACTAATTCCCTGCTAATGTTTCTGATGTATCTTTCTACACTGGTGTCTTATCTAATGGGTCACAAGCCACCAAGGGGGTGCGACACAGAAACACTTGTTCCTTTGTTCCCACCTACATCCCTACCAGGGTTAACGATTCTCTGACAACCTTTCAGAAGTGGCAGTAAATTACATACCTGCTATCACCAGTACCATTGATTCTCCCTTCTTTAAAGGGAAAATTACACATTTGCTCCTCCCCTGAGACATTCTAACAACGGATCAGTATGAGAAGGCTCTGAAGTGGAAGGTCGTGATAGGGTGGAGGTTACTTATTCTTTCATACCGGTTATGGACAATCTTTGTGATAAAGGTCTAATAACTGCTGCTTACCCGGCATGTGAATTCAACTGATATTAGAAAAAAACAGTAGAGCAACACTGGAAAACGAAGAAAGACAAAGAAAAATGCATTTTGGTTGAGCTTTGTAGGCTAAGCGCATGATCTGAAATAGTGAAGGTTTCCGGACACCCCTGAAATCCTCTGCTCTGGTCTGCCTTCCTTATCTATTATACTCCTGCCCTTATTCTCAAACTACCTTGAATAAGGAACCTGTATTTAAGACACCTACTGGGCATCTTACTTTAGCTAGGTAGGATCAGTTTTGTCTTGCTTGACTACCAATGCATTGCTCTTCTCCATTACTTGTTACCCTCCTACATACTGTCACTTGAAGAAATCTTTAAAGGATGAGTCAGATAGTAGAAACTACCTGGTTTTTTTTCTCTCTTTCTTCTCAATTGACAGAGGGACATATATTCTAGGGTATTTACATTTAGCCATGTTAAAAGACAAGTAGGTGCCTGCTAAATTTTCAGATGCACTTTTCAGTCCAGCTGTTGGGAAAATCGCTGAGAAATAGATTTTAAACCCATAGTACCTCCCTGCTTACTACAGCTACCATACTGCATTTTGTTTCATTTAATTTCATTCATCTGAAACATCTGATTCCCACAGAATCAGGCAGCTTGGAGCTGTTGTTTCTGTGAGTAGTGCTTTAGTCCCTGCGTTTCCAGTGCAAGGTCCCTGTTAAAAAGCATCCCCTTGGTGTCCCTAGGGGCAGGTGGGTGTTCTGTAACTATGAAAGAAATAATGATATATTAAATTATATCCTGAAACCACAAGTTTTAAAAATTTAATTGGAAAATTTATAACTTATTGTTACAACTACTTTACCTTCCAGAACACAAGAAAATTATTGCTTGGCAGAAAAGTGAGCAGAGGACACTGCCATTCGTCAGCCAGTTTATCTTCCCTTGTAAATACATCCCCAGGAGTTCCATCACTGTTCTTCATCTCAGCTGGGGTGCTGAAAGGATGACTATTATTTATTCCTGTCAGGTTCACAGATGTTTCACCTGCACCTTCCACACTTCCACTGTTGAGCAAAAGCACTGACAGGTAGTCTTGATCAAAGGGGAACTTCAAACAGAGTCCTGATCTTTTGGCAGCTTTGTCAGATCACTGTTCTTGTTCAAAGGTCAGTGGAATGTAAAAACATTCCATTTCCAAATATCGTACTAGTTATTTAGGAATGCATGGATGCACAATAATCTAGGTTTAGAGAAGGTCACAAAATTCTCATTGATCAAAATGGGAATGCTGTTATAACCATATACCTTTGTCTCTTCTGTGCAAGTAAAGCAAAGAGAATTCCTACTGACTGCAGAGGAAGCTAGGTCAGACTTGAGTTTTTCTGTCCCTGCTGTGTCCTTTATGTTCCTTGCATCCATGCTGTAACACCCATTTAAATGCAGAATAAGCAAGTTAATGTGACAATGTAGTCTCAAGCACACTTTGATATGGTGTGACAGATCAGTTCTTCCTCCCCTGAGTTCTCACTTAACAGCTAATTCTCACAGCAGACTTTTGCTGGCCTTATGTCCAGGACTGAATTTTACATTTGCATATTCAATCTGCCTGTTTCAGGACCGAAAACTTTTAGGCTGCATGGGACAAGTTGAATATGTACCACCATTAGCATGTGCTGTTCCCCATCTGTGGAAAACTTTGCCCAGCCCTAAATAACTTAAAATGGAGAAATCAAATAATACCAACATGCCAGCCCTATTTTCTTGTTAAACGAGTCTATTTAACAAACCTGATTTTCTTATCTGTGGCAAAGTAGTTAAGCCCTACAAGACTTGATCACTTATACAATTTCACCTACAATTATTAAAGGTGCTTAGTCACACACTGCACGCTGGTACACGTTAAGTTGGCTAGAAAAGGTTAATACTGAATCTTCATGGCAGTTAGGTGGTGTTTAATATTCCTCTTAAAATCTCAGCATCCTCTGAATGATGAAGAAAGTACATGGCTGGAATATCAAGGGACATAAAGCTCACATGGGCCTTCCACTGAAGAGCTGTTCCTATTGAAAACCCAAGCCTGGGCAGGAATGACTTTCCAGAAGAAGGCAACTGAAGATTCTTTTAGACCCTTCTTCCCTTCCTTGCTTAAACGGATTCTCTTCAGATGCTTTTGTCCATCGCAGATTGATCTGGATCTGCAAACAGCACCTTCAGGTAAGACATCACTTCCCTGAAGTCTGACGTCAGTACTGCCTGAGAAAAAGCATGCACAAGCCTCTGGTCCGTAGTTACATGAAAGTCCATGGGTTATTTTAAAAAAATCCACTAGTGTAGATGATAACTTAGTTTAAGGGGTCTTCAAGTCAACATTTGTAAGTTAACTTTTGGGGCTTTGCCTCAAATGGATTAAGAAACACATAAACAGTTCTTTTGGTGAGCAGAATTATAGAGGCAGCAGCATCTTTATGGCAGCATTAGTATCTCCATCCAGTATTGGTCAATGCTGGAGAGTAATAAAACCCACTTAGGTGTGAAAAGATGCCCAAAGCTCACAACATGTTCTAATTAAAATCAGAAAGAAAAATACTAAACATGTCATGTTTGCTTCTGCTCCTTGCTGTACAGGCACCAGGCTGCAGGCTTGTACCTGAGCCTGGCTAAGGGTGACAAGGACAGCTTTGGGAGGCTTAAATTTTGAAAGCTTACATCTGCTGAGTGTTTTGGCACTGTTCTCTAAATGCTGACAAATGACTGAACATGCACTTGCCTATTTTGTAAGGGTTTGGGGGGTGGGAGCATCTCTTGAATCCATAATGGAATCCCGTCTTTGATATCAAGTGTGTATTTTATCAGTTTGGTGAAAAGCAGATGAGGTAGACACTGCAATACAGATTACCCGTGTTCAAGAAAAATGGACCATGTTTTTGAGCTTCAAAAGGATATTTTACATGATAATGTTTATAAAGCAGATTTTACAGAGCTTTCATACCCAGTAGCTCTACCCAGAAAATGGAAGCATGTTGAGCACCTACAATTATCAGAAGCAAGTACAGACTGTACAGACATTGTGAGAAAAAGTGTAACCCTTGTTCAAGCAATGTACAACTGTTTTTCTAACACGCAAACACACAATGCCAGGTCCCAGAAACATTAATGGTAAACAGTACAAATCACATATTCAGTTCTGACCCACAGACTAGGCAAGCCCCTTAAGGAGCTAATGAGCTATAAGCTTTCAAGAAAAGACTGCATGTTTTAACATTGCATAAATTGCATGGGAGATGGAGCAGAAACTTGCATCTGAAGTATTAAGGAAGGACAAGGAGAGTCTAGGTCAAGTGAAAAAAGGCAGACCATAAATGCAAAATCCATGTGGAAATATTTTGTGCAGCTTCATTCTCTCTCTGGGGTTGTCACTTCCTTGATGCTTCAAAAAGGGAAATGCTGTGGTAGGCACAGCTCACTGAAGGAAGAGATACAGAGAGCTCTGTTTTCCTTTGCATTGTACTGTGTTGGCGTATTGGGTATTGTACTGAATTCTTAATTAGGCACATCCTTGCAATGTTGGCAAGGAAGCTCATCAAAGAAAATACAAATAAAGCCAGATAATGGCTCCTCATCTTAAAAAAAGAAAAGCAATTGGGTAATTCTTTTTTCTGCCACTCTAGAGCTTGCCTTTGGTGCACTTATTGTGGGGTTAGCAAAGAACACAGATCAGGACTCTTCCTTTGAGTATAATTTTTCTCAGGACTACATCATTCACTCTGTTCCCAGGTTAGGATATGGGTATGTAAATTAGCTGCATGTTTCTCTTTTAGGAACTTCATAGAGGAGAAAGGTTTGGGATCGGTGATTCGCATGTTTGCTACCACCTCTAGAAAAAAGCTCCCATAACATTTCCAGAAATTATTATTGGACTCTTTCCCTTTTAGGACAAGAAGGATCAGTAGGACTAGATCTTTCTGTAGCTGAACATAAAGGACAGGTTGCCAGGAGAAAGCAGAAAAAAATTATGTAAACCCCATATACTTCCCATGTAAATGAGTTCACAGATGTGCCAGCATCAGGTAATTGCACTGATGGAATATTTCTTGCTTCTTTCTAAAGTTTTGATTAGAGGATCAAAAGAAAGCTTTAAATATCACATCCTGAGCAGGTGTAAACTGAGGTAATTCATGAAATTAATATAAATGTATCATTTAAAATATCAGCAGAAAGATCTTTCTTGTGTGCAGGTATTTTAATTCAGGATATGCACTGTCAGTTTTATAAATTTAACTGAAGGTCTCTGGATTAACATAAACTTTCATCTTAATTCTGAAAGCCCCTAAAAAGAAATAAATCTGATACTTAAAAAAAAGCTTTCCATCATTAATGTTTAATAAGAGATTCTATGCAGGTGAGGTAGTGATTCAGGATGTTCTCAGATTCAGGATAAATCTGTGGTTTTATTCTTTCAAGTTCTACTTCTCCCAGAAATTTGTAGAAGTTGTAAACAAACCAGGGGAGCATAAGATGAGAACAAACTAGAAAGTGCAGAAACTAATATAGCTCATCAATGGTGTTGTGACAGTATTTCCCAACTATTGCTTATATGACAGAAGTAAAGAGCAATAGCTTAATTTAAAAAGTCAAGTAGTTTACCTTGCATAACTGTGTCTTCCTTTCATAGTATGCAATCATAGGTTTTGATGCTTGGTAATAGCTTTCGATTCCTTCCTTGATGGTTTCAGCATTATCAGTGTGCTGACTGCTCTGATTTCTCATCAGAAGGCGACTCCTCATTGTTTCTGCAGAGCAGTCCAGGCAGAACACAAGTTTTGGTTCCCCAATCTAGAGACAAAGAAAACACAAGGTTTTGAAACCACTGGCCTGGTAAAACTGGCTTTGTTTGGATAATTTTAAACAAAATGCTACTGAAAAGGTCATAAAGGAATTTATCAGCAAATTACTTCTGAATTTGCCTATGCAGAAATTATGCTTATTTACAAACAACTCTTGTGGCAGCACTTAGCAGCATTCAGGAGGAAGGCTGTGTTTGACGGGGCTCTATACATACAGAGAAAAAGCGGTAAGATCTGAAAAATGCTGGCTACTAGGGCTGTTGGGCTGAGTCTAAAGGGATAAGCTCCCATCTATCAAGTAAAATAAATGTGTTACAGGATCAGAGAAAAGCAATGTGGTAATTTTTCTATGCAGTTATGCATTAAATCCTTCAGTGATGATGCTTTCAGGCTTTTTCTCATTCCTTCCCTTTTTAGCAGGGATTTGGAGAGCACGTTTTAGGAAAGAATGAGAAATTCTTGAGGAAAGACAACTGTTCTTCACACTAGTGATCATCAGAAATTCATGCTTTTACAATGGCTACAGCAAAGAAAGTCTAAATGACTGATATATTGAAAATGTCATTGCAAAAATTGTTGAAAGCCCTTAAGGGAAGAAATATTCTAAAGGTAAATATTTCATGCTAGGCCTTCTGCATTTGACTGAGGATCTCTGGATTATGTTGACCTTTCCACCACCTTAATGACTTTCTACGAGACAGCTGAAGCCAAAGGATTATGTCAGACAGTTCAATGACAGGCTTTTATCCATCCATTTTTTCCACACAGCTCAGAAAACATAAACGCTATTAGCAGCAGCAGTATTGGGTGGGGATTAAAAAAGACAACAAGGCAGTTTTAACAGTGCAAGAGACTTAGATCAAGAAGTTAAGAAAGATGTGGGCTTATACAGTGATTCAAACAAATGTCCTTTTTGTATAATTGGACAAGGATGTTGAGAAGTTATTTCCTCCCAGCTCCACATCAGGAACTCCATGGTCTGTTCCAAATTATAATAGAATAAATGAGAAATGATTCCTTTCACCAGTTATAGTCATATCATCACCTCACAATGAGGATATAAAGGAGTCCACAGATCAGATAACAGTATCTTCTTTGATAGACCACGTCTGATTTGCTTTTCAAAAATCTGTATGTTTCTCTTAAAAGTTTCAATGTTGCTGTTCTCTGGAATTGAAAATGTTACACCAATGTCATTCTGCCAAGTTAAAAAATTGCAAAAGTAAAAGTAGTCAGAAATTAGAGCAATTTTTGTGACTGGATTTTTAAAGTTAGTGTTTTCCTGACACAATTTAGCTTAAATAATGCATGTTGTGGGAACACCTGCAGGAAGCCAAACAAGTTTAATGTGTTGGGTCTTTATTCTGTTTTACTGAATATCTTCTATCTGCTGATGTGGAACTTATAATTTAATACTGTTTTTTACTTCCCACTTAGCAGAAAGACTGAGGGGGGAACAGAGACGTGCTTCTCTAGAATTATGGCTAGGTATAGTTATATCACAGAAAGGAATTGAGCAAAACTGGCTGGAGACTGAGCTTACACAGGCTTACTGAGAAGCTTGCAGCCAGCCAAGATCACCCTGTGAACACTTAAGTGCATACAGGGATACAACAGGGTTGAGTTGGCACATTCAAAATTACCACTTGGGGTGCTTGCATTTTACTCCAAATGTCAAAGTCAGCCCGGGGCTACAGGATCTTTTGCTCTACAGTGTCTACAGGAGCTGAAAGGAGCTCTGCTTTTGTTCTGGATGCATCAAGACTTGTTTGCCTGGCAATGCCTCAGTCCAGGACACTCCAATCTCTTAAATCCTGCTTTACAGCATACACTAGTGTTCACAGGACATGACTTGACATGTGAGCCTGCCAGAAAAGTAGCACTGCTGAAATAATCCCTCCTTCTACACAAAATGAAAGAAATCTCCAATGTCTTTTTAATGGTCCATGACATTTTAGTAAAGGAACTAACAGATTGGTATTTCTGTGAATGGTATCTATAACAAATTCTATTACGCATTATTTTGTACAGCTTCTGATGCCTATGTCTTGCTAGGCTTTTGTGGTAATCAACTAACCAAAGCAGCTAAAGTTTCAGGGAGAAACCAGATGATTCATGAAAGTCTTATTACCTTTTAAACTTGAATGGGAAGTTTGTGGAATGTAATCTGAATATATACTTAACTATTTCCTCTAGCTAACCATAATTTTCTCCTAAACCCTGGAAAATTCGTTCATTGGGCTTATAGAGAGTATTTTCTGCAGATTGAGAAATGTACAGCTGAGATTTCTCAGTAGGTCTTAGCACATACTGAGGAAATCGATAACTCTCTGAACTGCCATGCAGTCACTTGCAAAACGCTCTTTTTATGGCTATGCCACCTCTTACTCATCACAAAAATAAAATCTTGTGTTTTGCTGTTTCACAGTGGTAGCATACTGTTAGAAGAGCCAGCTCAATGGTAACAGATACTGACTGAAGTTATGTGCTTTCATGAACCTACCTCAAATAGCGCTTGATGAGATTTTCACAGTAAGTACAGCAGTCATCCACTAGAATTATACAAATGATTCTAAAAATGGTGCTTTCAACTAAATGTGAATTTTTCCTGGTTTATATTAAATTTGGGTAAAGTCAGCTTTTACTTCTGTGTAGGTGAGGGCAAAAGCTGGAGTTGCTGTATTGATGAGATGCCCAAGTTTCAGTGATCAGAAGCACAACGCTGTTGGATTGGATCTTTACATGTCGCCTTTGCAATCAGTTAAAGATGGGGACCCAAGCAGCATCAGAAGTACAGTTGTATCTTAATAGGAGTTATAATAGCATTACAATTATATGATTACCTTGCTCTCAAACTCTTCTGCTTCTTTCAGCTCTTGGGGATACCCATCAATCAGAAAACCTTTTGTGTCCCCTAACTTGGAAATCATGGCTTCCTTCAGTAGCTCTAGGACAATACCCTGCATTGGAAAGAAAGGGAGCAACTTGGTTAATAATAAGAAAGATTGATTTGTTTGCTATACTGACTTGAGTCCTAGGCCCTTGAGAACCACCTTGTTTTGCTAAGAGCAGGTCCTGTAAATGCAGGTGTTCTCCTTGTCCTGCAGGCAGCAGGGCATCCATTTTTTATTCTCTCAGGTCCAGCTGCGCTACATAGGTCTAGCATTGCAAACCATCCAAGAGTTCCCAAAGTGTCCTCTACATAGCTGGGAATATTTCATAGATTCAAAATTAGTACCTGTGAAACTCTGAAGTACTGCTGCAGCATTTTCCAATCTGACTGCATCTGCTATGTCATTGATACAATTACACTACATGGAAAGTGATAAGAGACCCCATCTAACCAAACACACTGAAGAGCAAAGCAATCAAAATCAAGACTCAGCACAGCTTTTAGTTTCCCCCAAGCAGCACTTCGCAGTATCTTTCATTAACAAACACATTCTACGCTCTAACTGCACTTGCTGAAGACCCACCAAGAGTTAGGGCTGTGGAGTCAAGTCTAGCTGGGAACAACACACTGTCTTCATAGTGACCATTAAACTGCAGTCCAGCTGCTCTGGGATGTCAGCCAGCTCCGCAGGGAACTGCTGCAGGTATTGTAAATGAAAATAGCTGCTGGGAGGACCAGCTCTGAATCTGAAATGGGAAGCTACAAAATTGACATCAAGTTTCTATTTCCTGTACTTATTCTTACATTTTGCAATGCATAGTGCAGCATGTGTCTCACTGTATTTCATGACTAATTTGTTACCTCTATGAGTCTCAAATGCAAAGAAATACTGGCAGAGAAAGGAGAAACAAGTGCCACAGATCTGGCAATGAGGAAACTTATCTCTCAAGGCACAGGTTAATTTTACTTAAATCATCAGCTCCAGTCTCTCATTTCCACGTTTTTAGGCAATCTACTACCACTACCTTTGTTTAACCATTAGGACCCCAAATAAAACTGTTGCTTACTCCAGGCACAGGTTCACCACATTCCATGATGTCTTTGATCAGTTTACTTCTCTCTGATAATGATGATAATTCATTTTGGAGAAGGTCACCAGTGGACAAGTGAGTAAATCCATATTTCTTGGCTAACTGTTCGCATTGGCTACCTTTGCCAGAGCCAGGCCCACCTTTGTGAGGGAAAAATATATAGAATTAGAAAAGATTTCTAACTTCTCAAACTATAGCAGCCAATAAAAAGGGAGGAAATTGATGAGACTGTCTATTTCACAATTTACTTTTTTTTAAAGACACTCTATACAGTAGAACAAGTGATATACTTCCCTTTTGGTACACTATGCTGCTGGCTCAAAATGTGTACTGAAGTTGAAGGAGTTAACAACAGTGAGAAATCTGTTGCAGAAAAGAACCTGTTCCTAAAACACCATTACCATGTAAAGGGACAACATAAACCAGACTGCCGGCAGGGAAGGGTATTTGACTCAGTATATGTTCAGCTTGATAGCTGCAACAAATATTAGCAAACTAACATTCACTGCCTCCTTGGGAGGGAAACATTTTGCCCCATTTGTGGAATGGAAAGGTATAGGCAAAGAGATGGTGAAACCTGCCTCTGCTATGTGGGATACTGCACACATAGGTGTACATTAACTAAACCCTGTTGTATTATAGTAAACATAAGACTAAAATTTCACAGCGCTTGTGCTCTTTCCCTTGGAAAGCTTTCACATCCTGGCATGTCTGCAGGTAACTGAGAGCCAGGCACTGAAGCTGCTCAATGCTGATGAAGGCTGGGTCATGCCCTCCCTGCAGCTGCAGCACTGGCTTGCTCTTGGAGCATGCTGCAGGGAAGTGCAAGAATAAAACACCTGTCAACAAAGGGCACATGGAGACCTTGTTATCACCTGTTTGTCTGCATTCACAGCTGTAAAAAACAACCGAAAACCACCTCTGAGCCAAGCCCGGAGCCAGACACCAGGAGGGGTGCAGGGAGTTTCAGCTCAGGTGAAGCTGCTCAAGTGATTTTTCCACAGGCTGAAGGGAAGGTGTTGGTATCTGCAGTCAGTCCTGCCTCTAGCTACTGGGGGCCTGAGGGAGGGTAGGGAGGCAGGTCGGGTGTGCAGGGCAGGGGCTCAGGTGAATGCTGCAAGTGTTGTCAGAAATGGCTCCTGAACCCTCCCTGCTCCATTTGATGGGAGAGACAGCATCACCTCAAGAGACCCAAAACTGCCCCTTTTTCTGGAGCTGTCTCAGAGGCTGTGGACATGGCTTTGCTCTGCAGGTGCTGCCATTGCCCTGTCCCACCTCCTCAATGGAGGTACCTGCTTTTCCTTCTCACGCTGAAGGCCAACCATGTGAAACACCAAGTGTCTATTCAGCTGCTTGACAAGTGGCAGCAACCAACCTGGCTGGACAAACGGGCAGCTCATGGAAATGGCTGGAAGCTACTTCTTGGGGACAGTGTGACTGTGACCTTGAGAGCCACTGGTGGAGCTGAGGTGAGCACACTGTGAAGAATGAATTGGGTGGGGGGCTGTGGCGCCATGTTGTTGCTGGCGGTGAAGGAGACCAGGAACGCAGTTTCCTTTGTGACAGTATTAGGATTTGGGGAGGAATTTCCAGGTGTGTAGCAGTGTTTTTACAGTTTTTCCAGAAGATCTACTGCAGTAGGTGGTAATTATACCCTTCTAGGGAGATAGTGCGAAGCAGAGGCCAGGTCAAGATATAGAAAACAATCTATTTCAGTCATACTTTTTAAGCAGGTGACTTGTATTTATCAACTGTTTGGACTTGCAAATATGACTACACTGTACTATGTGGATGTAAGATGCTAGAAAGTGTGTGATTTTCCTTTTTGTTTATTTTTCCATGATAAATATAGGAATAACATTCATAATAGAGTGAATTTGGCACCATCTCCTCCTGACTTGAACTTTCTTCTGATTTTTGCATTCAGTTTAAGAAATAATTTCTCTGAGCATATAATTTTCAGAGAAGTTACAATCCTGTAGTTGAGAATAAAAGCTGGGCCATAAGGGGGTAGCATCAAAAGAACATTTTTGGTATACTGTAACCTGGAGTTTTTTACTTCAGCTTCACAAGGACAATTATCAGCCCACAGTGTGAGAATCACACTTGTGCTACAGTTTTAGCTAGAAGTATATTTGTCACAGTCTCATTTTCTTGCCAGTGTAGGTTGTATGTTGCTTTTTTGTTGCTTTAATAAGACGAACATTTTTCTTTTGTAGAAGCACTGATTGAAAGAAAACAAGGAATAAATAAGCATGGCTACAGAGAAATAGATGCAGAGAAATTATAGACAAATAACCTGTAATGTGCAGTCATAATTTTATTTCTAGTCTGTTTTGGTTTCTTACATTAGTAAGTTTGTGCGTGCATGTGCTTGTTTACACATTGTCTCCTGGTCTTAAATACACTAGGAGTGCAGTAATTGCATCCTATTTATTTGGTGTGTATACACAGACTTAGAGGAAAAAAAAAAAACAAAAACAAAACAGTTATAAAGATTACTTTATTCTGTTTCTTATGTAACTGTTTCTCTTCTGAATGTGAAGCCAAACAGAAACTTCATGTCTTTTCATATACTAAATAGACTAGATCTCTTTTTAGATATAACAATATAAGGACAGTTTTGTGTTGATTAACAGGTAAATATTAAGGTAAATATCAATGCATTCCTATAATCGGCTTTATCTGTTAGAATTTTAAAAGAGAACGCTGCATGACTGACATACATACAGGGCATACGTATGGCATACACCATAATGAGAATTACTGTGCCTCCAAAACATTAATTAAAATTGACCATGTTTACTTCTTTTACGGAAGAGTTCCAACAAAGCTGAGATTAAAATGCTGAGCTCCTTAAGGACAAAAAGATGTAATTAAATTACAGTTATATGTTGAAAATGGTAATTTTTATGGCCACTGCTATTAATTTAGTGCCATTTGATGAGTAGCAAAGCATCCTACTGCTTGACAAATGTGTATGACCCACTTTACAAAATCTTCTGTGTTCGTATCAGTGAATGAGATGACAGTTCTAGCTTGGCCTGACATGTGAAAAGGCTGAATGCCCCCAGGAAATTCAGCATTGAGGGCCAAACACACACTCGGTGTTTACACCCATACTAACTTACATGCCTAAAGTTAAAGTATTAGTTAATGTCTTGTCTCCTTCTGAAGACTATTATTTAATGTGACTGAAAAAGAGCTATTATGTGGGAAGGAATGTGAAAGTGCTTTTTTTTTACTGATTAGATAATTCCTTCCTGCTCAAAGTATGTACATAGGGGGCTGCTACAAACCCAGCTTTAACAGCAAATTAGCCATGAGGGTTACTATCAATTTGTAGTGTTGCAAAAATTGTATTTTGCTCTTTTAGAGGGTCTCCTTATTAACTCTATGTATTTTTCTAAAAATAATGAGGGAAAAAAATAATAATTTACTTTAAGAAAGTTTATAAGGAACAGTGGCTGCATAGAAAATGCAACAAAAGCTAGCACAAAGATATTTTCAGTTAAAAAGGCTTCACTGCAACTTGTTATGCTGTTTTTCAAACAGAAAAAAACCTTGAGGCATTGAAAAAGGCAGTGATGTTTTCCCAGTGGCTCAGTTGTTTGGAGGAGGTAAATATGTCCCCACTTTTGTTGCAAAGGAGTAAGATTCTTTGAGAGCATTGTCATTTTTTTTCTGTATGCTGTCATATTTTACTCTGCCTATGCATATTTTTTGGTGAAAAAAAAAAGATTGTGTTAACAGCCTGATTCACGGTTACTTGCCATTCAGATTAATCATATTGCCTTCTAATTTTCATGTATGACATGAAGACAGAGTTAAAGCCTAGAAAATGGCCAGACAAATTACGAGTGTTCTGTGACCTGTAGAAGAATGTAGAACTACCAGCAGCTCTTCAGTGTTAGCTTGCTTTGGTATTATGCTAGTATTACTAGCCACACACCATATTGCTTAAAAATTAATTCCTTAATAAAAATAAGAAGTGTAGATTAAGAAATTGAGCACATTTTATCTGTCAGTGAGAATGTTCTTGGAAACCAAATCCTTTGTGTATCCCTTTGTGCTTCCTGATACAAACAGTAAGCAAGTATCTGGAACCATGGTATTAGACAGAGCAAAGAAATTGAATGTGGTTCTGTATATTGCTTTTCTGTAGACGAGGCTGGATTAAAAGATTTACATGCTCCCTTAGTGCAGTTTTCCCTTCCATTATGTTGATTCAGCTGCCTGTGAAACTGTGTGAGATCTTCTGGTAAATAACTTTCTGGCAGCACTGCTGACTTAAGTGGTTACCTTTCCCTGTTTAATTATTGACTGCAGAAATGCTTCATAGAGAGCACCTGAAGAGGAGAAAAACAGTGGTCTCTGTGGGTAGGAAGAAATGACAACCACCCAAGCAGCACTTCTGAATATTTAATTGCCTGCATTGGTCAGTGAAAGATTTTGATTTAAGAAATGGAGACTCTTCCACTTGCTCTCCCTCATGCCCCAAACTCCCCCAGACTATGACAGATGCAAGCCTAGGCACGTGATTCAAATGTACTGGTCTGGCCTGGAGCACATCACAAGCAGATGAATTAATGATGCTAGAGGGACAGGAACAGATGAATTAGTGATGCTGGGCCTGCTGCTGTGAGTGAGCAAGGACAGGAACAAGCAGTATGAACAGTTCATGAACCAGCTTTTCTGCCAGAAATATTAATAAAGCAGAAGTGTCATGCAGACAGACTGGGATGTCTCTACTTGAAACTTGCCAAGTATTACAAGTTTATAATGTAACAAAATACCATGAACATTTACATAAAAAGCCAGCAGCAGGGTTTACAAGACAGTCCCACCATTCATTTTAAAATGTTTCCAATTCTAGACCTTATTTTCATAATGATTATCATCCCTGTACCATGGAAAAGTGCTTGCAGGGGAAACCTAGCTGCATGATGGCTGGAGCCTCAGAACTGAAATCAAAATAACCCCAGTCAAGTTATCCTTTATATTCAAGCTATGATTTTGAAGGACTTGATCAGTTTGGCAATTCAATCAATACTACTTGGATTATTTATACAACAAAAATAAGCCTTAGCTTCAGAATATGGCATTTGGAGGCTTCTTAATAGCACCTCCTCTGTTATTCATGTATGATTTTGGTCTGACTGAAACCATATATGAATAATACTATTGTTTAAAAATAACAACAATGACTAAAAAAGCCCTCAGTATTTATTTTTATTATTCTGAAACATGATTTTAATCAGAAAACAAACTTAGCATATGTTGGCAGAGTGATGTGATGTCCTGGAACACCACTGAGTTTTCATCATTTTCTTGAAGGAAATCTGGTGTTTATTTCATGGCAAGTCAGAAAAAGCAGTCTTCATTAACTTCCACTGCTATAGTTTGGGCTGACTTTTTAGTTATCAGCACTGCTCATCCTGTGCCTATCTGATTTTAGAAGGAGTTGTACTGTAATTAGGCTGAAAGGACCTCTTCTGGTAAAATGCCCTACTCAAAGCAGGGCTAAATTCCAAGGTAGATCAAGTTATTCAAGATTTGACATACCTTTGACAAATAAAGAGTTTTGCAGTTTGTGGTCTTTGGGGTGTTTTTTGTGGTTTGTTTGCTTTAGTTTGGGTGTTTTTTTGTTGTGTTTTTTGTTTGGTTGGTTTTATTTTATTTTTTTTTATTTTTGTTTGTTTTGGTTTTTTTTGGGTTGTTTTTTTTTTTTTTTGGTGGTGGGGAGTGTGGGGGTTGGGTTAATTTGTATGCACAAGAAGCCAGTGGCTGCAGCTGATAATGTTTTACTGCAAGTGTAGGTGGAGGTAATATCTTTGGTGTGTCAGCTAAAAACCTGGTCTTACTCACATTGAGTTTAAAGCATTTGGCTCATCAGCAGGAATATGACAAAGATTCTGCAGAGGAAATTAGTTACGCTGACTGAGTTTTAAACACCATGTTTAAGATCACATGAGGAGCTTGTCTCTAGTCCAAAGTGCAGACAGATTCCTGAAAATTTTCTGCTTCAGTTTCAGCCTCAACCAAAGCCAAATGTGATTGGCTTGAAATATTCCTGTAGAGGATAGGGAGAGGTAGTGCTTCCTGTAATTTTGTTAGTTATGATAATTTTTTGGATGTGATATAGAGTATCGCATTAGTTAAGAAAGATGAAATCATGTATTGTTAATTGTGGTTAAGATTTTATGTTTCATGTTGCTCTGAGGAGAAAGGTTTTTTTGGTTAGTGTTTTTGTGTTTTATTATTAGTTTTGTGTCCTTTCTTTCGTGACTGGCAGTAGTGACATAAGTTTTGAATCCTAGCACATCCCACAAATTTTTCTTCTGCGTATTTTTTATCATGAATTTTACTTTTCAGGCCAGATTTAACTTGGTTTTGCCTCTTTAACTACCGTGCTGTTATTTTCCATATTTTTGAGTTGCTGGTTCTATGTCTTTGCTTTGCTGTCTGGATAAAACATTGACATTGTTGCTTAATTAATCCAAGTTGGCTGTTCTTTCAATTAATTCCTACATTAGCTCTAACGTAAAACTTTGCTAAATAGATATTTTTTTTTCTTTCCCTTTTTGGACAATTTTCAAGAGAAATCAATGGGGGAGGGAAATTGCCTTTCCCGCCTCCCCCC
>JAOEHX010050983.1:0-30617 GCA_025448015.1 Bolborhynchus lineola
TTATGTTGAGGACACCAGAACTGCACACAATACTCCAAGTGAGGTCTCACGAGAGCAGAGTAGAGGGGCAGGATCACTTCCTTCTTGTAAGATCTGCCTTCAGCCTCAGAAAAGTTGACATGTTTTGAGACTTCTTCACCTAGAACTAGGGTCAGAGAAAAGAGTCACAGAAGGCAGTCTTCTTCCAGCAGTTATTCATGTGGAAGTAGCAAGCACAGTGAAGAAAAGAGGTCATGACCAACTTATCAGAATGTGTCTGAGCAGCTGTAACACAGGAGAGAGGACTTTTGGTCTTCCTTTACAGACATAAAAATTATGTAGTCTGGAGTCTATATCTTTACATACAAATGTATGCCAACTACGGTTCAACACATCACTTTTTTTTTGAGATTGCAAGCCAGAATGATCAATAATACATTAACTTCTTCTCTCAGAAACACCAGTATAATGTTCAGTGATTCTTCTGTTTCTCAGACCTATCCATAATTTTCAGCTGACAGAGACTCTTGACAAGCACAAACCAACTATTAATTCCATAAAACTTTTGGTACCTAACTGAAGTTGCTTTAACTAGGGATGACATCATCATCCACTTTTCTAATAATCAATGCAAAGAGATGGGTGCTTCCACCGGATACACAAGATTTTAGGTAGACTGTCACTGAAGATGGGCTTAAAACTGTGGAGACTTAGAAAAGTCCAATTATGACTATCTGGAGACTAGATGGACTGCCAGTTTGATCATGTGTGACAATTCGTATGTAGCCAAACTCATCACAAATCTTCCAAATAAGTTTGCCAACACTCATGGTATTACTGCTCAACTAGCAGCAAAACCAGATCTAACTGAATTGTTGAAAAAAATATGGTCCTTTTATCATCCATTGTCAGAAAAAAAAACCCACAATTCAGAATACCATACAATTTTCTGTTGCATGGCTGAAGATTAAATTACATTCCTGTAGTCTTTCAGACTTGTCTTCTACATGATCTATTATCCTCCAGAAGAGAAAAGAGGATTGTGTTTGGTTAACATGGGGTTTTTAAATTGAAACATGTAAATAACTCCCTTGATGAAAACTGACAAGTCTTTCTTGGCCAAAATGTATAAATTCAAATGTAGGGGCTAGTCTGAAGAGGTCCCAAATCATCTATATCATCATGGAGTAAATTCAGCAGAAAATCCAGCACAAATGACCCAGTACTTCTCATCTCCAAAGAGTTATGTTGATTGATGTGATCTTGTTGTCTTGAATGATTTTGTTACCAAGGCAACAGTTATTGTTGTGATTGGGGAAAAAAAATAAAAAAATAGATTTGTATCATCCAGAAATATTCTGCTGCATACGAACTGTTACCTTAATGGAAATGCGCTGCCTGTATAGTCACAGCATAAGACAAAAAAAACCTCTCCATCTCATAATCAGCCAATGACATTCTGATAATCTTTGCTCTCGCTATTCATCTCTCTCAGGGCATCAAGAGGCCATGGTGACTGCGGAGGGCAATGCCAGAGAAAACAGTCAGAAGCCACCCTATTCACAAAGATAAAAATAAATTATGTCCTCCAAGCCACTGATGTTATGATCTGCCATCTGAAAGTTCAGATACTCTAACTAATTCACATAGGAATTATGAAAAGCAGTAAACAGTGCAGAAGCAGTGGAGAGAAAAGCAAAAGGCAGAAAAGAAGTGAGATAATGAAATTGATAATGTGTTCTGAGAAGTAACAGGACAAATAGAGAGATTTGTGGTACCAATTTTAAAGTTAATTGTGCATCACTTCTGCCCAGGAGATGAAATACTGCACTGTAAAGAGAATTTTTATATCAAAGACTCATTGAAAATATATTGAGAAAGTGATCATGACAATGGACTAGATAATGAGGTATCTGTACAGTATAAAAGTCTAGACAGCAGAAGTGCACACATTCAGGAATTTGAACTGCACTGCCAAAAAATCAAAGGTAAATATGAATTATAAATAGTACTTCAATTGGTCTTCCTACCTCTCAGAGACCTAAGAATTAGACTTGTACATATTGCACATCTGCTGTAATCTGAAAGTTTTAAACATCATCACTTCCATGACCTTGTTGTTCCAGACTAGTTAAGATATTTGACAATAAAAAGAAGCAATAAAAAGAAACAACTGATATGGGTTTAACAGTGTGCTTTATATAGCAATTACAGAATATAGCTTTTAGAAAGGACAAAGGAAAAGTATTACTATACAGTAGAAAGTAAATGTGAACACGGCATTACCAGTTTATACATGTTTTGTACTTCTGTATTAAAGGATTTTATTGTTAGAAAAGAGCATCATTTTCATTGTTTACTTTCTTATAATGCTACTCAACTGACAGACCCATATGCAGCTGTAGATAGAGAACAGCAAGGGAAAATAAAACAATCTCCTTCACAGCTTTGAAGGATATTAGCTAACCTCTAACTACACACTTTGGAATTTGGGAGTGTTTCCGTGGTGATAGATATAATATTTTGAATAGAAAGGCTATTAGGACTATATTCCCATTTTGGTAATGGTAAGAAAACCTTTCCAAAGTAATTTTTTCTTTCAGCCTTTCTTGCAGTCATAGTATTTACTTGTTTATTTATGTATTTACTAGGTAACTTATATCCCATTCAATTTCACCTTTCAAACTCCATCCCCCTGATCTAAGCATCCTCAGTATTTAGTATTTTGAGAAAATGGCAGAAATTACTAGATATCAAGTATTATTCACACAAGTAATGAGATTTCTGAATTCCATATCACTACTTGTATTTCATTATACTACTGTAAAGTGAAAACAGTTAAAAGCACAATGATGAAAAATAATATCCAGCAGATGCTTTTCACAGCCTTCCTTGCCAAGACACCACCATCTCCTGGTATTAGGGAATTTTTATTCAGTATTTATTATTTCCTTTTATTTAAAGAATTTATTAAAGAATCTTTTTGTGACAAACACAAAAAAAGAAAATTCTTGTCATATAAACATTATGCCACAAGCTACTTGGATCAGACTTTCATTTATTACAGGTTTATATCAGACTTACTAGAATAAGCTCCTCCTCTTCTGGCAAGATCTCAATATAGGTACTAAAATAATAATACCTTCTGATCTGTATGTGGCCTTTTAAGCATCCTTCCTTATACCTGCAAATTCTGCCTACCTTTTCTTTAATTAGCACTGTTGTTAAACACACCATGTGTGGAGAATGAAAAATGGTGTCTGTGGGCTCTCTTGATATATATACTGCAAATATAATGCATGATGAGATAGTCAATACTTCAAATAAATTATTTATAACTATTTCAATGGTCCTATAATTTAAAAGACACATTATAGCTTGTAGGCATACAAACAGGATATAGCCTCTTGGCAACCTAAGTACAAGATGCACACAACTAACACCTGACAGTCATTAACAGGCTTTACTTAACTTTATAGACTACAGAAGGAGTTTTGAGGAGGAGCTTCAACAAAGATTGGGCACATTAAGAGCAAATATACTAATGACTGTAAAACAAATAGCAAAAATCAAAACTAAAACTACCAACAGAGAAAACAAAAAATTCAACTCTCTGTCATAAAATCTCTCCCTTGGAAGTGAAAGGGGAAGGCAAATTTAATGCTTTTTGGAGACAGAAGTCTGTACTTAGGAGGATGAGTAAATAGACTAACAAGCAAGTGATGTAGGCAGAATGATAAGTGAAGATGATATTAATACCAGTAATTAAGTAAAGCAAAGCTATAAGTATTAACATCAGACAGGCAGACGAGATCACAACAATCATAGTGTTGAGGCAAGCAAGCCTTCAGTCTGATTTATGGCTAGATGGACAAACAAGAACTGACAGACCTTGGAACTGTGTAGTGCAAGCAGAGCACATGAGGAAAGTAAAGAAAACTCAGTAATTCTTCCGGACATTTTTATATTCAGGTGATCACCAAAGACCAAGAAAATTTTCTGAGATAAGTACATCTTAACTGGATTGGAAGAAGACCACTAAAAAGTAAAGCAGGGATGTGTTCATAAAGAAGCCATGCTTATGGCTACACCAGCTGAAGTAAGGTGTGGAGAAACATGCAAAGGCTGAGGATGGATTCTTGAGAGGTCTAAACACACCTATGGACAAAAACAGGAGGAGGGGCAGAGAAGACCCACCCAACAAGAAACTGAGTCTGAAAAGAAAGATAACAAGGACAAAAGGACAAATGTCTAAGAACAACAAAATCTAGTGAAGACTACAACATAGCATTGCAGAGAGATGACAGATGGAGTGGAGGAGAATAAAGGACTAGCCTGGAAATCCTCCAGGAAGAAGTGGAACACCAGTGAGATAAATTTCTGTGCAAAAGACAGAAAACAGAAGTGAGAAGTTCTAGAAAGGCATTACAAGACAAGTAATTAAGACGACTGTACAAATCCTAGTCAGGGTATGGCAGGATGAGGGACGTCTAGGGGTACGATGTTAATCTAGTACACAGAAACTTCTGAAATTGAGAGTTGTTTTGTGTTGGGCTTTTTTAACATGAAGAGACTCAGATTTCTTGTGTATGGGAAGCAATTCAAGAAGAGAAACAGAAATAAATTAAAAAAAGGAACAGCAGAAGGTGAATAGGGATAAGGATGGGTTCGTTGGAACAGGTTCAAAGACTACAAAACAAAAATTTAATGTCTGCTTCACTAAATGAAGAGGAAGCTTGAATTTCAGCATTAGTTGGTTGGTTTTAAGATGTTCACATGGCGAGAGAGAGGGGAATAGATAAGCTGAATGCAACGTGTATGATTAACAAAAAAAATACAGAACCAGCAAAACTGCAAAGAAAGATACTCATAACACATGATAAAAATCCCAGAGATTAGGAAATGAAGAAAGTCAATAGAATCATAAGATTTTCACCAGAGATAGTCAGTAGTATCTCTGAAGCATGGCAGATGGCATTAGGAACTGAGAAAGTGGATACTGGGAGTCAGCCAGGACCATGGGTTTGGAATTGTATGAGAAGAACAAAAAAAACAGAGGCTGAAGGGAACCGATAAGCTGATAGAGGAAAGTACAGAGAAACAAAGGAAATATGAGCAGAAATTATATTATTAAGATAGACAAAACATGAGTTTTGCAAAGTTCCATTCTTGGAGAGAGGCAGAATAAAAACTGGTGAAAGCATTTCAACAGTTATCATAGAAAAGGAACTCATAGAAACAGTTATCATAGAAAAAGAACAAGCACAGAGAAAAGACCAACTTGAGTGTGTAGCTGATTTGGCACAGTTATAAGACTCAAATAAGAAACGACAGCACCAGGGCATCCAACAGAGTTGGATGGTTATCCATAAGGAAACTGAAGAGTGAGAAATTATGAATGAAAGTCAGACAGAGAGATGAGAATAGGTAGAGTTGTGTCCATAGAGACCATAAAAACACCAGCAAGGCAGACAGAAGGTAATTCTATTGTTAAATAAAGCAAATTAATAAATAAAGCTGGGAGCAGGCAGAGCTTAAGAATAACAGCAGAGAAGTACCAATTTCTTTGACCTAAATTCACAATGGACATTGTTGAAGGTAACAGTCTCCACAGAAAGGATCACAGATGACGCAGTGTTAATAAACAAGGAAACATACTTCCGTGAGCTGCAGGGAACAGTAGGAGGTAAAAAGACAACCTCCGGGTTCTTTGAGATCAGTAACATTCCAAAAACATCAAGAAAATAAAAGACCATATAATGGAGGACATGAGGAGCTTTGTACCTGAGTTAAAAAAAGAGGGGACAGGAACAGCAAAGAGAGGAAGTTGAACCAAAGGCAGATATAATTTAAGGGAAGAAGGACAGAGAATACCAAAAGAAGTGTAGTTTGGACGTGGGTTGATATAAAAGCAGGAAAAGTATCAGAAAGCATAAAGATAATCAAGTACCAGTAAAGCCATCAAAAAAAACAACAGAAAGGAAACAGTACTCTCCTGATTGTTGTTTTCACATATCCTGAAACTTCTATATCTGAAGCTGTTACATATACCCTATCTGATACACATTAGCTGTTTTAACAAATCACATGGTGATTTAAAATTCCAGTCGATAAAGATGATTTGCTATGACATAGTTACACTAGGACAGTATTTAATCCACTGAAGTTTATATTGCATGCCAAGTCCATATAAGCAGTATTGGTTGATGCGTTTTATACTTGTACACTCTATAACTGTATTACAAATTCATGCCAATGGGCAGTAATAAATTTTTAGTAATGCAGAACTGGACTAATCTAGAGCTCTGTTTTCCCAGGAATTTTAATCATATTTATGGATCATCAGCCAGAATAGCATACTGATTGCTTAATTCTTCACAAGATATAACACACAAGAGAGTAAACAACATCCCTGATGAAGCGTTACTCTACAACCTTGGATGATCAGATGTCTGGGTTCTTTGGAAAGGAGTGTTTGTCATTTTTTAAGAAGTTAGTATTGTTACTTTGAGCATACTTATTCTTTTCCAAGCCCAATGTCACAGTTAGTATGTCTGATGCTTATCTTTACCAACAACTGTTTTCAAGCAGAAGATTTCTGAAGTCAAAGGACTGTAAACAGAAGAATGCCAGCTAATATATTTTAAACCATACCTATCCCAGGAAGTTACACAGGGCTTTTGGTCCCCAGATAAGGGTGCAATCAGGTGTGCTATATACGGGAACCACAGATTTCAGCTAACACTTAAAGCTCTAAGAGTTGATCTGCCTGAGAAGAGGAAAAAAAGGAAAAAAATAAAAGCATTACTAGAAATTCACTCCTTCCTTATCACTCTGCTATACCATGAAAGACACAGACATGCAAGCTTAAAAAAATAAAGGGACATTAGCACTTAGGAAAAAAAGAAATAGTTATGTGTAATGACTTTTTTTTTTTTTTTTTTTTCAAACCTTCATGCTCTGGTATCATTTCACCTCCTGGTGTAAACCTGGCAAAATTCAAAATTTGAGGAATCAAGTTTGTAATTCATCAAGATTACAAATCCATTTCTGACTGGTGGAAGTCTCAGTAGACTGGATCATGATAGGGATGTTAATCCCCATAAGGTATGTGAAATCCTGCATTAACTTGTACCTTGCACTACTCCTGAGTGGTCAGCAGGAACCCAGCAAGATGGAAGCTAGTTAAGATTCCAGATATTTTTTATTTTAAAATATAAAACTGCCATGGACTGCAACAGAACACTAAAAAGCATATACCATAAGAGCTTTCCTGTACTAGGAAAAAGAATAAGTGTATTCTAAACCGCAACAGAGCGTAGAAAAAGTCAGTAAGTGAATAGAACCTGTAACAGAAAGAACTGAAATGTCCCTTGAACCTTCGAACAGAGAAGGCCCAAAGCTTTTGTAAGACCCCTAAAGACTGAAATTACATCTCCCTGCACAGATTACATTTAAACTGAAGATTTTTTTCATTGAGGGGAAAAAAGAAGAGAGAAACAGAAAAAGCAAATGTCCCCACTTCTTCTTTTAGCAGTGGATCTGACTTTCACAGGGCAGTCTGAAAACCTACCCGTCCACCTCACAATCACTGGAAGGAGCAGTTTAGCCTACCAAACTCTCTATGTCCATTTATTATTCACACGCTAAAAAATAATAAAGTGGGGGAGTAGCAAGTGACATATTTAATTACTAAGTAAAAGAAATTTCTCCTTTTCAATATCATAAAGATCAAGTCAACACATCCTGTGCATAGTTCCATTAATAGATCTCCTATTATTCCCTTGGAAAATTTATTCATGCTCATTCTCATTCTTGTTCATTTTTCATCACCCTGAATCACAAAAATAATGCTCGTGCCAGAAAACAATAAAAGATTGGCAAAAGCACAATGGCTTTTTTAATCTGTCCATGAAAAAAATGAAACTATGTGATATTATAATCTTGTATTTGACTTGTGTTTTAAACAATTCCTGAACCTTTCTGCTTCCTCAGTTTTCTTGTTTCTGAAATGCTGCATTACATTTCTGTGGAGATCCATCCAGCCTAGAAGTAGGCTGGTAATAAATCTTCATATCCTTCCAACAGAACTAGTCTCAAGACTTTTTAGTCAACAAAACCAGTTTATAATCCCAAATTCTACAGGTGAGACACTGAATGTGGTGTGCAACATCCTGCCATGAAATCACCTCACATGTCTTTAAACTGGATTACCTGAACTCACCTTTGAACTGGAAGACTGCATAAATGATGTCAAGTACACCAACTACAACAAATCTTCTAAAAAGATTTCCCACATTTGTGAACAATCAACCAATAGCCTGTTGCTAGCAACAGGCAGATTTACAGAAACTGTTACAAAGAATACAATTGCAAGATACCTAAGTAAGCATGATATACTGGAAAACAATTAATCCTGTGGAACACCTCAGGGAAACACATATCAACAGAGGGATCTGAAGGACATTTGCAGTTCTGCTCTGAAATTGATCAAGAGGTCCTCTGACAACAGACGAGGAAGCTATAAATACACATAAATTCAAACTGAGCAGAACTGTACTAGGAACCTGAATAAGCAAAGAAAACCCTGCCTTCATTAACACAGACAATCTCACAAAGTGAGGGTTACTGAGAATGGGGTGCTTCTGGCCTTGGAAATGATGTAATGAGAAGATCTTTCCGAGAAGAGCAGCTTTGTTCCACAACACTACTGCGTCACTGTACATCACTATGAATATCCCAATAAGTAAACTGAAAACCAAGAGAGGAAGATACGTGGTGATGAACATGCTGGAAAGCAGAAGCATACATTATGGGAAGAGCAACAGTTTCAGGGCTTAATCAATTTACTTTACAGGATCCCTGCTGCCCAGATCTGTACAGAAGCAGATGCCAAAAGTGACCAAAGTCAAAGAGCCTATCTTGTTTGCTATGACTGAATAAGCAGTGTAAGAGAATCTTCAGGCCACCTGAAGAAATTTTATGCAGTGCACATTGGAAGATTAAAGTGCTGTTCTTTATGTTCCTATATTAAATCACAGATTTACAGGTGTGTACAGTATAGCCTAGTAAAGACAAAAAAATTAAAAGGAAATTAAACTAGAAATTGATAATGACATTTATATGGACATAAAAGGAAGCCCATGTGGGAAATAAAGTCCAAGTGACTGCCAGAGAAATTTGTTTACAGTTGATGATACAGACATTGCTAAAAATATAAATTTAATCCCTGTCTCAGCAATTGCAAAGGATACTAAAAAGAAGACAACACTTCTTATCTGTTGAAGCAGACAAGAAAAGGACCCAGAGCATGCTTCAGATCTGTGGTGAGGGTGCTGCTACTGTGGATGTTCCAGACACAAGGCAGTGCTAGTAACTACTTTTGACAGCACAGATTACATCTCTCACTGACATTCACAGCAAGTATGTATCTTTGCATTAGAAGTTAGATGGCTGAGAAATTTCAGCACGTCTGCACCCTACAAAACAGAAAACCATTCCGGAAAGAGGAGGAGGAGAGCAGAAGGCAGACTGGGCAATAACCAAGCCCAGTGAGTCACTGCAAGATGCTCATTAGCAGAAATGAGAAATTCACCCATGACTGCATCCAGAAAGACTGGTGATGGTACACTGAGATCTAGCAGAGGGAAGAAGTCTGGCAAAGGAAACAAGGAAACCAAGTTCCTGAAGAAAGAGGTCATCACTTCCTTCCAGAACAAAAGAAGAATGCCAGGACAGTTTTTCATTTCTCCATGTCTCATATTTCATGTAAAGTTAGGTAAAGTTTACCAGCAACATACAGCAAACTCCGCTAAATACTGGTGATCTAAGGAGTCATATTTTTGACACGTATTAGCACAATTACTACAAATGATACACTAAAGTTCCAGCCACAGTTACCAGACACAGCTTCATCCTTAGCAGCATTCACAGAACTAGGCCTATACTCGCCATATGAAATCTAAGCACCTAGGTAATAATCTTCAGCAGAATATACAATGCCATAAGAAATCACTGCATTACATTGTTAAAAAACTCTCATTTTGTATTTTCCATATCTATTCCATTTTCCTAATGTTCATTCAGTGTACACTCCATTAAAAATGTCACATGGCAGTCAACATGAAGGTAACACCACCCAATCTCCACTTTCTCATATACTAAGAGTTGCCTAAATTTAAATACAAAGTTGTGATATGCACAACTGCTGTTTAAGACATATGTACATGCACAAAGTCCAAAATTTTATATTCATCAAAATTTATTCATGATTTATTCGGGACTTGAAAAGTTAGATAAACAATGGGGAGAAGAAAAGGGGAAAGAGCAGTCTGATTTCCCCCACACACAAACTTTTTAAGTATTTCAGATAACCTTAGCAGGAAAACTGAAAATGAACACTTAAACACCTTGAAAAATTGAACTAAAGAATGACAGTGGATGGTGTAACTGACCTGCTTGACTAACTCTCAGACAGAAACCCCTAAAGCACAGTTAACTCCCTCACATAATAAGGTTGACATGAGGTCTCTACCATGCAAAATCCCGTCTCCAGAGCAACTCCCCACCTGAATGCAATTACTCAATTGCAGCTCCCTTCACAAATGCAAGTACAATGTATTTCTCTGCTTCAGGATTCTAGAATTCAGGTATAAAATGTGACACTGTTTTTCCTGGAAAATTTTTGTCACAGGATTGGGACATAAACCCAACGCTACTTGTGTTAGAATAGCTTTAATTGCATTAAATGTGTATGCAAACCATATGGGTATGCTTTCGTACGTGTATTTTAATGACTCTGTGTGCCTGCATAAAATCTTCAAAAAAGAGAATTTAAACAAGTGAACCCATTATGTTATCATTAGAGAAAAGGATGAATCTTGAATCACTGAAGTCTCCTATACACATTTTTAGTTTGTTTAAGCAGCCTGGGGGAAAAGGGGGAAGCTATTACAAAAATGAGCAAATTTTTACAATACCACAACACTCCCTCATGTCACTTAATGCCTGTTTTACATTTTCATTCAATGCACCAAGCTGAATATTTTCTGTCACTTCATGGCTTCTGCATCAGTTGAGCACATTTGAGAGCTCTGTGCATGCTCTAAGTTTTCACTAGAAATTAACAAATCATTTTTGGCAAGTTGACTAAAACAAAACTTACAAATCCCTGGAGTTCAGGTTCCCCACAGTTTACCTTTATTTTTTATCACAGCAGCCTTCCAATATCTGAAGGGGGCCTACAAGTAGACAGAGAGGGACTCTTCATCAGGAACTATAGTGACAGGACAAGGGGCAATGGGTTTAAACTTAAACAGAGGAAGTTCAGGTTAGATATAAGGAAGAAATTCTCTACTGTGAGAGTGGCGAAGCACTGGAACAGGTTGCCCAAAGAAGTTGCGAATGCTCCATCACTGGATGTGTTCAAGGCCAGGTTGAACCGAGTCTTGGGCAACATGGTCTAGCTTGAGGAGTCCCTGCCCATGGAGGGGGTTGGAACTAGATGATCTTAAGGCCCTTTCCAACCCAAACCACTCTATGATTCTGTGATTATTAGTGATATCATACTAGACAGTATCTTCTTACTCAGTTACTTTAAAATTTGCATTGGTCAAAACATTAAAGCTTAACCTTTCCCCTTAGGCATTATTCTTTGCTTGTATCCATTGGCACTGGAGGACATAGATTCCATATATGACATTCCAGAGCAACAGCAGGTTTCATCACTAAAAAACTTGCTATGAATTAAGCAAAGCTACTTCAAAGCTATTCTTCTTCATAAGATTACCAACAGACAGTATTTATAATTTCCAGTGCATTAAAACTTCATTTTTCAAGGATTCAAGTTACCTGTATTTCATTGACCAGTTACAGACAATCCAAATTTCATTACCAGATAATGTGAGTCTACCTCTCTACTCAGCCCTGCTGAGACATAGCTGGAGCATACTGTACAGTTCTAGGCTCCTTTCTTATAAGAAAGACATAGATGTACTGGAGTAAGCCCAGTAAAGGGCCAAAAATGTCATAGAAGAAGAGGCCAAGAGCACTGGGACTGCTTCAGCCTAGAGAAGGCTCAGAGGAGTCTTATCAGAACGTACAAATACATGACTGGGGGGGAAGTAGTAAAGGCTTAACCTGACTCTTCTCACTGGTGCACAGTGGCAGGGCAAGAGGAAATGAGCACAAATTAAATATTCACATAAGAAAAAAAAACCCTGCCCTTTATAAAATGGAAATAGCAGTATTACCCCACCATACCATCAGCCGCATCTTGTAACCTTTAAATGCTATACACATTTTTTAAATTACTTCAGAAACAGAATGTCTCCCTTTTAAGGGCCACACTGAAATCAGTATAGCACAATGAAGGCATTAGGTAGCTTACTCTGTAGTTTATGTCAATCTTAATTAGTAAGTGGCCTATTGGAATTTACCAGAATTATGGTCACCTGCCCTACTACTCCCTCTCAGGTCATCTCAGAATTCATTGGGACTAATTATGACTGGTTGGGGTTTTTTTCCTGTGGTACTATTATTGTTATTTGTCCACATTTTCATATTGCATCCAAGCAAATCTCCTTTAAAAGGTTTTTATTCAAATGATCAAATGGTGGTACTCTTGGAACACTAAATGGAATAGAAGATCCTTGGAACACTAGTCACTTAGCTATGCATTTTGTGACCTTATTGTTCACTATTACATGTTTATGCTGTGTTGCTTTATGTTTTAGACCTTTCTGACATGCTGATTCTAAGCCTTCTATAATTCAGGTTATATCCCAAATGATTTGGTATATGAATTAAGTACTAAACAAGGAGAATTTGACCAGAGAATGGGATCATCTCTTGGGAGGGAGACTAACACAGGACAAAAGAACTTGAATTCTTTCAACTCTATCTGAAAGTACTTTTTTCTTCTTGTGTTGTTTTGCTAGTTGTGAATGTTTGGCCACAATCTCCTATTAGTCCTAGTACTGTCATTTCCTTATAAACTGGCACTGTAACATAGGAAAAGAGTCAGCAGTGTGGAATCAGAACATCAATCAATAACAAATAAAAACACTACACAATTGAGTATTGACATGAGTGTGAGCACTCACATTTAGAATTAGTAAATTACATAGATACTGGGCTTCTTGCCCAACTCACTACTTAATTTTGTTCCTAAAGCATCCACACAGAGCTCCGTTGCTTTTAAGACCTTTATAATCAAGTTCTGTCAACTGGAATATTTAAAGACAGGGAAACACATACTCATGGATGTGTATTCATTATGCATAGTCATCAGGAAAGAATACTTTAGTTAGGGTAATCCTTCTTTACACAGTATTCACAGTGTATTTAAAAAATACACTGACAGTTGCAATCAACATAGAAGAGATGGTAGAGTTTAGAGAAATAAAAGAAACCCTTCTTGCTGATTCCAAGACACTGCCATTGGATTCCATTACTTCAAATTTGTGCAATATGACCAAATATCAGCAAACATATTTTAAAACTGTCATTTATTATTTTTTCGGGAGGAGGAAGAAGGCATGTTTTTAAGCAAGCAAAAGAGTTTGTAGTTTCAACTTTTCAGATCTCTTCAGTCTGATTCCCTGCCCTCATGTGTAATCTCTACCTTTCTGCAACGCCTTCTTTTAGAAAAGAACTTCACTTCCTTAATACACTCCTTTGAGGTAATATTCTTTAGTCCGCCAAAAGTAAGAAGGACCTATAATGGAAGTGTCTCCTTTAAGTGAAAAAACATATTCATATTCACTTGCAATAGTCAGTAATATTACTGTTCCAAAATGTAATGACCTAAACACACACTTCCTTAGGTAAGCATTCTTCACCAATTTTCCTCTGTAAACAGTTTCTATCCTAACCACACCACAATGGATGTTTATTGTGCAATTTGGAGATAATTATCGATGATACATTTCAGAAACATGCACAGAACAGTTTCCAGAATTAATATAAATGATGAAATGGAGTCCAGGATAAGCACATGACATACTGTTATAACTTCCAGTAACAGAAAATTCCATAGAGATCTAATTATTTTAAATGAGCAAAGGAGAGTTCAGAAACAACTTCAAAATGCATGTAAGTCAAGATTTCAAATTACACTTGAATAAAGAAAACGAAAAAGCTAGGGGAAGGGTTCGTCCTGATAAAAAGTCCATAAATACCCTACGAAGCACCAAAATACCATGAAACCAATACTTTCAGGAATTTCATTCCAATGCCAAGAAACAGAATATACTCATTGTGACTAATACATTAAAATACTGAAAATAAATTCTAACAGATTAAAAAGATCTTGTACCAAGTGAAAGGTATAGTTAAATCATTCCAAACCTAATCAAGCTTAAGAGCAGGGCAGTCTTTCTCCATTATTAATATGAACGTAAGATGGAGAAGTACACTGGGAAACTATAAATTATGGCTAATAAAAGTAATACAACACTTTTTTACAAATATGGTTTTAATTAAAAATTAAAAGACAGCCTTTTTTACTGAAGCAACTTGCTGCACATTCTTAAGTTTGGTCTTTTGTGGTCTCCCACACACATATATTTCCAGCAGAATGTTATTAAATGGGGGTGAAACCAGAATACAGTTCCAAATGCAAAATCAAATCCACATTTTACATGTTTACATTTCTATATGGCAATATGAAAATATTTTTAAATCTTGATCACTTAATCCTGTGCTTTGGGGTCAGGAATTATCACTCACCCCTGCCAATCTGCAGTCCAGTTTTATGTAAAAACTGTTGTTCTACAGGGATAAAGCAAGTGACAGAAAAATTGCACACTACTTTCAGGGTTCCGTGGAGCTTTCAAAACACATGGCCAAACACGTTGCCATGGAAATGTTCTGCAAATACATCTAGAATCTCTTAAGATGGAGCTGAATATCACTGTTTTAAAATAAACTTCTACAAATTTAAACCAAATTGCTCTATGATGTATTGAAGGGAAACAGTGGTTATTGTCTAACATTTATAACACCTAAAGTTGTAACAGGATCTCCAATTACATTTTGTGCTCCACACATGAAATTAGGCCACTATCTTCCTATGTAAAATACCCACATACCTGGGGTTTTATGTACTCCGACTGTCCTATTCAACACCACAATTTATTCGCAGATACTTTTGTATCAGCCATGCAATAAAGTTGGCAACAGTTAAAAACAAAAAGGATGAGACATGCTTAAGTAAAATGAATTTGGTTTTAAACAACATTCTAAATATTTAAGTTATTCACCTTCTCATTTACAACCCATTACTATTAGTTTGTGCCACTAAGTGTAAGAATTAAAAAGAGGAGCATTATCTTGCCAAACTTCCGCTGTTATGCTCAGTGAGCTATTTTTAAACTGATTTGAAATGAAGCAAAAAAGAAAAAAATCCTACTACTGCAAAATACAAAAAAAAAAAAAAAGGCAAGATCTGTGCCTGCAGAACAGCTCAGTCCTGTTACACAACGTGATACGTTCTTTTAAATGACCTGTCACTATAGGTAAACAGTTGCCTTTTACTGCATTACATACCACAAACACACACATTCACAATAGCTTTCTGTGCCATGTACAGATAAAGCAAAGTAAAAATGCAATACAATCTTGAAATTTTACTTTACAGCAAAGGTACAACCTTTACCCTGAATTAGTTAAGAGAAATCATATTCACAATAAAACCAGGTTGAAAATATATATGGAATAACCTTACATTGTTCAAATAGCAACTAACAACACATTAGATTTCCAAGATATACATTGCTCTGCTTATGTAAACAGTCTAGCCGACAAATCCTGTGGCAAATCCAACATGAAACAATTACACAGACAAAGAGATTGTAAACGACCTAAAACTGTAAAACAAATCCTTGTGATAAAAATATTAGAATAAAATGAGAGGTCATACCTGATGACTTAGAGACTGTAATGTCTCACCGGTTCCAAGCTGCATGACCTTTCTATTTCCAGAGACCCCCAAAAATTGCATTTCCTGTCTCACAGAAGTACATCACAGACCCATCTATCTTTCAAAATCTTCAGGGCTAGTGAAGAAAGCATTAACAGCCATTCTGTCCATCAGTAAGTGCTGGAGTCATTACCCTCAAGATATCAGATCTTAAATATAGTTCCCTCCGTGCGATTACAGACATCCAGTAGTCAAGGAGGCTGACACAGCTATATCACTGATGCTGCTAATGCCATCTGAAAACAGTAAGCTTACTGCTTAAAGCAATCCTGCATCATCCAAACAGAACAAGCCACATCCTTCAACTCCTCACTTGCGTTTTTTATAAAATCTAGCACTGCCATTACAGATTTTGTTTTCGTCTGTGGTCAGCTAAAGGAGAAATTAGATATTATGCAACCAGCTTTGCATTAACAAAAGAAAAACGGCAGATGAAGTGACATATCGAGGTTATCACATTTTGCTTGCATGACCACTCCTCAACAAGCACTATCACTATTCAGAAGCAGCATCACAATCTGATCCAAAGGAAAATTACCAGAAAGAAATCATAAACAATTCAGAGGCAGCAAGGCATTTAAATACCTTTGTGGTACTAAAATGGCTATTTTATGAAGCCTTATGAATCCTAAATTAAAAACACTGCTTGCCTAAGAATTTTTAGTGCTTATTTTCCAATAAATTGCATGATCACTGCATTGTTTCCATTACTCCCTGCTAACAGCCAGAAAACAGCATGCCTTGAGAATGTGCCAGTATTATGACAGCAAAAATGTGCTTTGATATCAAACAAAACAATCATGCATGGTTTTTTTCTGATATAAGAGACCTTTCAAGCTAACAAATGTATAGTATTCTCCTTAGTAATTTTTAAATTATTATGACTACAAATTAATAACCAGATTTTTCTTAAAAACATATAGTTGATGCAAATTAATTATTATAAATCACTATTTATGTTTATTGTCACTATTATTATGGCAACAAACTTATGCAAACAAAAACTTCACAGAACTAAGATGAACCGTCCTACCAACAAAATGGGAAAAGTTATCATATAACAATTCCTCTGCATTCCAGACCCACAGAAATTTACTAACGTTCACATACTGAGAAAGTCCTATTGAGGCACTCAGTCCATATCCTCAAACACAGAGGAACATTCCCTGAACACATATATTGCTACTGGTTGAATTTTACAGACAAATAAAACTTGCAGGAAAAAAAATCTTCCTAATATAACCACAGCTTGTATGTTATTCAAATGATTCTGGATGTCTTTCTTTACTTTGAAATATAAGCAGAAGCTGAATCTAGAAGTAAATGGTTCTAAATTAATTCACCTAGATCATATTCTGTTAGTTTAACACTATTATCATATAGTTGTAGTAACTGGTCTTTTGAGTAACTTAATCAAATTTGGCTTATAGTCATTCACATTACAGCACTGATAAAAGCAAACTGGTCCTGTCCATGAATATCACAGATTTTCCCTTGGAGAGAGAAACTGCCTGCCATCAATTTTTAATTGATTCACTTTATACAGCGTGCAAGTGTCTCATCTACAGGGAAAAGGAACTCAGCCACACATTCATAGAGGGTCTCCAGTGACATGACCAGCAGCCCAGCAGAGGCTAGCCACCGAAGCCTGAGGAAGTTCTGAAGTACAGTAGGGAATTAGATCAAGCCAGACTTGATGCTACTTTTTATATTTTCCAGAAAGTTAATTTTGAGACCCAACTACCTGACGCTGTCCTTTTGCATTGGCTGATAATGGCAGTCAGGGTGCCACTATGTACATAGTGAATATTCATTGTGAAAGCTGCCACTTTTAAAGTTTCTTCCATAAAAACTCATGAATTCACATTCAACACAGAAAACAGTACCAAATCTATGCGCACAGGGTATAAATGCATATGCACAAGTAGACAAAAGGCCCTTTAAAAAATGGAAAAGAGTGTTTCAGCAGTAAAAGAAGGAGAAAATATCTTTCCCTACATCAGTATTACACAAGAGTATCTCCCAGGGTAATATTTTTATTTCCAAAGATAATTTTATAAAAGATAATAACACACCAGCGTTAAATATTAATTATTCCTATGCAAACGTGCAGTTCTGTAATTTCTGATCAGTTGCTACTTACAACTACATAAGGGAGTACAATGTTACATCTATAAGTTGCTGGCAACCATTTCCAAGTCCCCACAAACCACCTAGCTAGAATACAAAGGCTAGGAAGATGGTAAGAAGTGACCACATAAAAAATGTATTTTCCCAAGACACCTTTCATAAATAATACGCATGCTCTCTCTGTGCAAACCTTGAACTATATGATGATCTCCACCCAAAGAGTGAAAAAAACAGAACTGGGAGCTTTAACCACAGCTATCAGAAACACCACTTGAGCAGTTTCTGCTCACAAAGAATGCATAATCTCTGCTCAGCTGGACATTGGACGAATTCATAGAATCATACAATAGTAAGGGTTGGAAAGGATCTTAAGATCATGTAAAATCAGTTCAAGAGCTAGCAGAAGACAAGAGAGAAGGCTACTTTCCTGAGTTAGGTTCAGATCTCAATACAGATTATAAATGCACTCAGAAATAAACAGCAGTATTATTATAATAAAATTTCATTTATATCATCCCAACTGGGGGAATCTTTTCCCAGAACTTATTCCATGTCCTTCCTCATGTCAATAAAATTACTCTTTTGCAAAAGTGAAAATTTTAATATTTCATTAGAAATGTTAAAACAGAGATGCTATAAATACAATACTATTGTATAAAGTACAGTTATTTACTCTGAGAGATGCTCAAAGCAAGAATTTTGTAACCCATTCCCTTCAGAATATCAACAGGTACCCCCAAATACAGTTTGCTTTTATTTCCTTTAATTTTTCCCCCCCACAGGAAAAAAGAAAGGGGGAAAAAAATAGAGAGAAAAAAGCAAATTCAGACTTCCTGTGGATTACGTAAGGTGAAATAATGGCCACTTTAAGTTTATTATGATCCAGTTTCACATCAAAAACCCTGACTATGCAGTAAGTGTGCTAACAACAGAAGCTTTGTCACTCAGTTTTTTAAATTATGTCATGTTTGCTAGTGATGGAGAACACTTCAGATCAGTGAAAGGTATTACAGATTGTAAAAGGCAAGATGACATAGTGCTGTACCAAAATAGCTGGAAGAACAATACTAACACATATTCCTTGGCATCATTTGGGGGGATCAATTTTGCTATATACTTATTAATGACAAGAGCATAAGTAGTATTAATAATACAAAAAAAAAATCACAGTTTGGGTTTGCTCAAAAATTTCTGATATTGGAAATCACTGTTCGTATGAGGAATATAACATCATCAGGAAGACATGGATTACCTTTAGGACCACAAGATAAAATTGGGGTAAAATTTAATAAGCGAAATGCAAAGATGTGAACTGATTATTAAGTTTCTGCTAAGAATTGAGAGCTCAGCAGCTGAAAATTACAGTGGATGAAACTGTGGGGACAAGGCTGATCACAGAGTAATTATGAGTTACCAACATGATGTCCCTATGGAAATGGAATACAATTTTAAAATTATCAGGGAAGATATTTCTAGGAAACACATCAGCATTAATGCAATAACAAGAATCTCTATTAAAATCCTACTATTCTTGATTCTGATCATCTATGCCTAGAAAAGGAATTTAAACTTTAAGAGATAAAGGCTTCTACAATGGCCAGGGAAATTCCGAGAAGAAACGGGAAACATTTGCTTTGTTTAGTTTAAGAAAAAAAAGACCAAGGGGAGATCGCTGTAGGTGTCAAGACTGAGATGCCAATGAAAAAGAAACAATATTAATGCAAAAGTAAAATCCTGGAACAAGCACAAATCCATACAAATCTGTCATTAATGTTTGGGGGCTCTTACACTATAAGAAGCTGAAGGTCTGCAAGGGTAGGAAAACAAACTAAAAGTGCCAAAGTGTGTCTTTCATTCCTATATCTCTACTAGAGACAATCATGAAAACACAATCGAAGAAAAAAAGCAGAAACTTAAGGTACAGCAGAATTAGTACCAAGAGAAGGACCTAAGGAAAACCGGGAGGTTGCCCTGGTGCTCAACAAGGATTGGAAATAAGTCTATAACTCCAAATAAAAAAAAAAAACAAAACAAAACAAACAACCAAAAAAAGACACCCCACAACTTGATAACAGTTGGTTTCTCCTGTACTGGAGACATTAAGCTTTTGTCTCAATACGCAGAATGGTATTAACAATATAAATAGCTCAACAGTTTCTTTTAAGCAAAATAGTTCATCAGTTCTTAAATTTCATCTGATTGCTCACATCAACACAGATTTAAAAGTATCTTTGTACTTGAGCGGAATAAGCTCAAAAGTAATTAATGATAGTCCATTCCCCTTTAATCCTAATGACAGGACTGTTTCTATTACCTCTCTGTAGTATATCTTTGTATCTCTTATTTAATTATCCCATGAAATTATTGAAGTGTTCGGGGGTTTTTTTATAAAGTGTAAATACCCCTCTCTATGCAAACAGGAAAACCATTTGGAAAATACAAGTTTAGATTTATTAACTCACTAAAAACTTATGGTTTATGTACATATTTACTACATTCTCACAAATGAGGTACTGTTCCAACACTGTCCTTTTGTGTTTATTTCAACAGGCATTACATAAGTCTAATCAGGTCATCTGTGGATAATCACAACTGTGGTTAAACGAAACTCAAAACCTTTATAAAACAAAATAGGAAACAAGCAAAGGCAGACCTGAACCATGGCTGCATAGTCAAAACCTGAAATGAACTGCTTGCTTCCAATTCTTCAGTATCAAAACCTGCTCTTCCAAATATCCCACTGTTAATAGTGCTGTAGCCTAGCATTAGAACTCAAGTTGTATCACAGGCCAAACCCTGATGGTCCACATCACGGCATTGCATGTTGCCGACAAATTAGAATAAATGTATAAGGAACAGTTTTAAAACAATTTTACAAAACAGTTTTACAACAAGAACTATTTGTATCCAGTATTTTACCTTCAAAATCAAATTCAAAATGCCTGGCATACCATTTCCCAGAAGATAATGTAGAAGGCAGACATCTTTTTCTCAGACTGCTGAGAGACAATTCTATACTTAGAGTGCATATAAAAGATGGTTGCTTATAGAATCATATAAAAGTCTGGGTTGGAAGGGACCTTCAGGTCATCTAGTCCAACCCCCCTGCAATGAGCAGAGACATCTTCAACTATATCCGGTTGCCCAGAAACACATCTAGCCTGGCCCTGAATGTCTCCAGGGATGGTACATCCATCTCCTCTCTGGGCAACCTGTGTCAGTATTTTACCACCTTCACTGTAAAAAACTTCTTCTTCACATCCAGCCTGAACCTCCCCTCTTTTAGTTTAAAACCATTACCTCTCATCCTACTTCAACAGGATGTGCTAAAAAGTCTCTCCTCTTTTAAGAACGGAAATGGCACAGCAAGGCATCCCTGGAGTCTCCTCTCCTCAAGGCTAAACTGCTCCAACTCTCTCAGAATTTCCCTCTAAGAAAGGTGTTCCAGCTCTCTAACCATTTTTGTGGGCCTCCTCCGGATGCTCTCCAACAGGTCCATGTCTTTCCTTCCTGTTCTGAGGACTCCAGAGCTGCATGCAGTACTTGAGGTGGGGGTCTCACCAAAACAGAGTAGAGCGGCAGAATCATCTCCCTTGACCTTACATTTGTTCTTGGAAAAATAGAGAATATAGAGCACAACATATTCTAAAAGTTCACAGTCATGGATTTATTTTCTTAGCAAAACTGTATTTACATAAATCATGTACTCTAAAAAATCATATGTAAAATCAATTGAAATTATAAATTTTATGTGTCTAGAAGGTAAACAGGTCCTATTTTAAAATTCCATGCCTTCATTTTCTGACTTTAAAGAAGGCAAAGCTTTCCACCTTTTTAAGCATCTGAGCAGCACTGTAACACATACGACAGTCTGGGAAACCCCTTCTCATTTTATTCACTGAGGACATGGCTGACTAAGGGGAACCACTAGGGATGATAGAATTGATTACAGGAAAACATTTTCACCTTCCATCCTGAAGATGGAATTTGGATGTGTTTGTACAGCACAATAGAAATTTATTTCCCTAATAAACAAAGAAATAAAAATTTAACAAAAAAATGCTGGAATTCTAAATTTAGCAAAGCAAGTGTTTCCAGTATTTTTACAGACAGAACAGCAGGACAGGCTATGTTGCTGCAGATATCGCTCAAATATTACACGACAATGAAATTGCAGCCTAGTTATATTGCACACTTCATAGCTTGCTTGCTTTTGATCCTTTTCATCTCTCTCTTGTCCCTGAAGAGGAATAAAAAAATTCTTTTTCTTAAGAAAATTTTGTCAGTTCACTAATCCTAGCTTCTTATCCGCTTCAGAATAGATCTGACTATTCTAAATATTTTGCATTAAAAAGTTCTCTTTCAAAGAAGAGAAATGTTAAAATTTGACATATAATTACCATTATCCTCTCTGCTAGCAGAAAATTCTGGCAAAATGCCAACTTGCTTGTCTGCTACAGATAAGACATTTCCAAGCTTCCATCCTTCCCTTTAGAGAAAACAGAAGGGGAAGACCAGCCAGGAGAAAGCCTCCCCTGTCAGCTGATCCTGTAAGAAATAAAATTAATATTCTCCTAGCAGAAATCATTTTCCTCTGAGCCTGAGGTAAATGATATGCCTTACCATATGTTATGATGGTCCTTTCAAGAATGACAAATTTGATGAATTTTTCCTGGATGGTCTTTCTCTCATCCAATCTCTTCTCATCACCTCCAGCTTCTGCTGCAGGCAAACTCTGAAGAGGAATAAATCAGCATAGCATCGCCAAATTGTATAACTTCTACCCAGTGAGGATTTAGCCACTTCTATTTCAGATTTAGCACCAAAAAAATGCCTGTGCATTCTTCAATAATCTTTTCAATCTGTGTGGAGTTTTAGAGAACTACCCTGATGTATTGCTGAGCTTTGACATCGATACGCTCATTGTGAGCAGAGAACTCAGTCATTTTTCTTAAAGGAAGAACTCTGATAAGATTATGTCAAATTATATCATATTCAGAACTAGCTCTAAATCAGACAAAACTCTGCTGCAGTTCAAACAATGGGGAAAATGACAAAAGAGAGTTTCAGACAAGTTCCTCTGCTGGAACAATAGTTTCAGACAAGTTCCTCTACTGGAAAAATAAGCATACTATACTTTTAATACAAACTCAGCTGTGTCCTCCTCCTTCTCCTTAATTTAGCTATACTTCTAAGTAATCAGAATGTCTGAATACCTTTATGAATACCAAGATACCAGCTTATTTGCACATCATTTGTGCACCATGGTCCTTTGAAAGTTCTATCAGTAAAATATAGACAGGCAACAAAGATATAAATTCACATATTCTAAAAATAAATCTATGCATACACTCCTTTGCTATAAAATATATTGATTCTAAATGAGAATGATAATAAATAAGATTAATTCTAGCCAATATTATTCAGTCAAAGCACATACAAAAATAAATTTGCTGGCTACATCACTTACTCCAAAATTTTCCAGGCTGTTTTAAATGCTTATTTCAATCATGCAAAACAAGTGGGTTCATATGCTTAAGTATCAGAGCATAAACCTAACACTGGTCCTATGCAAAATGCCCTTTGAATTCTTAGAAGATTGTTACATGGGATGACAGTTTCAAAGGCTGTGAAGGAAAGACACTGTTTTGAAGGAAAGCTATGGGGAAAGAGCTGTTACACCAGTATATTTTAGGATTAGGTTAGTTAGTAGCCTTGACAAAAAACATATGACAGGAAGAAAGCAAGACAGTAAAGAGTGTTTTACAAATGCAATTTATCACATAAATATGTAATATAGCAGACAGATTATTACATAATTTTATCACCCCTAAACCTAAAAAAATAGTAATAAATAAAATGATCACTCTATTCCAAAATCAATTCTGAAATGTGAGTGCTGAAGAAAACATTTATTTTCTTGCAAGCTTAAAATGGTGCACACAGACAGCAAGCAAACTAAGATTAACCACACCAGCTCTGCCTTGCTATCCCCTCTCTAGGAGGGGATACAGAAAAGCTATTGAAGCAGCACACCTCACTAAAAGCTGAACATCTTTTTTATGACTTTGCAAGGGCAGGCATCCACAGCCTAAACAGGCACTGGGTTAGAGACAGCCCCCCTCTGGTTAATGTAGGAAGAACACAGAAAGGGGGGAAAAAAGAAAAGTCACCCCAAACAAGGAGCAGGCCCCAAAGCTCATGTTGGGATGCTATAGATTAAATTATAAAATTAGAGATACAAACTATATAAACTAGCCAAAATCATATATATTTATGTATAAAAACAGGGAAGAAGGTATTTTTTCCTAGAGCAATTCAAAATGCTCTAAAAATCTAATTGCTCACTTACTTTTTTTTTTTTAACATTTAAAACAGAATTTTACACCCATAACACAAGGACATAGATCTCAAATGCTTAGATCTCAAAAAAAAAAAAAAAAAAAAAAAAAAAAAAACCAATTTTTGCTTCAAAGATAAAAACTAGGATGAAATACCCAGTGGAACACACAGAGTCTCCCACAGGAGCTTCAAAAGTCAGACACTGCCAGCTTTTATATTTAAACTGCCTTTCAGCCAAGTACTTCAGTGCAAAGCACTTGTGAAAGAGTAAAAGTGTAAAGGACAAAGAAAGATAAAAGAACACCAAAATGAAGAAAATGTAACACTTAGACACATTCCAGCAAAGGGGACTTCACCACTTTTGAAGCGAGTTTGGTGACTGCATATATGTTTGCCTTACTGTGATAAGAAACGGTTAGAAGAAAAATTTAATAAGAATACGAATAAGTCACCAATCTTGTGAATGCTAGTTCTATTAAACACTGTTTCTCACTGTAAGCAAAGAGAATATTGCAAACACCAGAGTGAAATTATAATACCTGAAGTGCAACAGCAGATCTTCTGGAATAGCCCCATTGTAAAGACTCTTACATAAAAACATTAACTATGGTGCTATGTAGCCATTAACTTTGGGTTGGTTCGGTCTTTTTTGGTTGGGTTGGTAGTGGTTTTTTGCCAAAGGTACAAGGACTTTTATTTCCGTGATTCTTCATAGTCATTCTCTCTTAGGTGTATATATATATATATACACACCATATATATACACATGAGGACAGTGAATTATTTCTCATGCTATACTACTTTATGAACTTTGACTGCCTGACAGTAGCTATTGTTTTGACAGTCTAAAACTTAAATGATGAGATCTATCATGGCTAAATATACCCAGGATAATAAAACTCCCCTTTATCCTGAAAGATATATTCAGTAGCAACCAATTTCTTTTTCCTCTCCCACAGAGAGGGAGAAAACCAGTGATGGAAACCACCTCCCCAGAGAGTGACAGCAGACAGACATAAGATTCCTGAATTAGCCAATTTCTTTCCTACTCTCATCTCCTTCCAGGGATCATCAGCAGAAAAACCATACATCCACCACCAGCACAGCCCTGTTTCAGGCCTTTTAGCAGCTTCCTAAAAGAATTAATGTTTTTTAAGTTGGTGGTAAAAAACACAGATGAGTTCAGAAGGCTAAGTGAGAAAGATGTCAGTCAGTTCTGCAAGCAAGCAGTCATTACATAATCTCCACTGCTCAAAACCTTTTTAAAACTTCCTCTTAGGTTACAGCTGTGAGCCAATTTCCATGCACATCTCAGAGAAAAGGCTAACTATAAAGCAAAGACATTCTCACCACGAGACAGTTGTCTAGCAGCCTCATTGAACTCCTTGCAGGGTACATGGCTTCAATCTGCGCTATCTCCAATGTTTTGAAAGACTTTACCAGATGTGCTTAGACCACAACCTGATCACCAAGTTCTCAGACCAGACTCAGGAACGAAATGAAGGCCTATAGCAACACCATGTTTGTATTGATAAGAAGATTTGACATCAATCTATCAGAGAAATATTCAGTGACAAGATTTCCACCCTCACTCTCATTCTCCACATCCTCTTTAAAATCCACGTCACTGAGGCATAAACACTCTCATTATTCAGAAAAATGTTTTGAAGTTTGATACAAAAATGTTATGCTATTTTCTTTTAGAAGAAATATAGATACCCAACACTGTGAAATTCAAAGGACTACATGGATAAAAACTGACTTTGAACTGTGACACCTGGAGAAGAGTCTCAAACGGAAGCACCACTAGCTTTACTATCTGGCACTTGCAAAACTCAGCTGGATAAAAGGTTGTAAATCTCCTGCACAAAACAGCCTTTTATTATCAATACACTAAAAAATTGTACTTAGCATATCACTTCATGACTTGTTTAGCCATATCATGCCATATACTCAAATCTCAAATACCAGGAAACTTAAAATACCTTACATGACTAACACCACCGAGATAACTCTTAAAATTGTTTTAGTTCTTGGATTGGCTTAAGGGCAAAGTCTTTTAGGTAAAAATAACAAATACATTTTAATAAGATAAAACATTTAGGAAGCAAATGCAAATTGTAACTGTTGGCTGCTTGCAATTTTGTAACAAGGTAACATCATGAAGACATTAGTCACAGTAGCACTGAATATTGTAATTATCACGCCTGTTTTATGTAAGCTATATGAATTCTAATGTACTACCTCCAAGTTTTGATTTATTTCTACTTTTATTACATAAAAACAGAAGTTAAGGAAATGGTAAAGGATACATTCATTAATTTGAACAGTTTTCAGATAAATTACTAAAAGTTAGGGTTTTCAGAAGTGAAGCAGAAGATGTGAAAAAACACATGAAGATTTGAGTTAGTTCTAAATAGCTAGAATCCTAATTTCATTAAACACCTGTAAGGAATAATATTTTTGTTAGTTCCTCCCAAATCTATTTTTCAAGAACTTCTTGACTGCCTCTCAAGATAATATATGACGCTACAAATTCTACCTCAGATATGTTTCAAGAATTACTGTGTTATTTCAATAGCCTGATTATTCTCAAATCCTTACATACTACTTCTACGTAATGATTCTAATGATTCTTCATCAAACCATCAACCCGATTTTTATTTTAAAGATAAGTTCTGCAATTTAACATGCTCAGTGTTGTATGCACACTCAAAGGAGAGCAATATGGGAAAGGAGAATCATTAAAAGAAACATTCAAATTTGCTATTTTGCACACATTTCTAGTAAAAATTCTGAACATTTCACCTATCTACAGTATTTTCCAATTGCTGGCCAGAGGCAATGTAAATCTCAATTACAGCCTCTGCCTTAATCTACAAAGAAAACAAATGTATTTTGAAAACAAATATATGGCAGCCAGCACCCACTTGGTAGTAAGGTGATGATACACCTGCAATGGATGGGAACTTAGCTGAGAGTTGATTCCCATTTGTGACTAGGAGACACACCAAAGCACATTTTCTGTCAAAGTGCATTTGGTAGAGTATGTATGTTTATGTTCATTGTGACTGTCATTGGAAAGAGGCAGGAAAACACAGGTGTGCAGCTGCTCTGACCTTTGTACTTGGCTGCACCAGGGTGCCTGGCCAATCCTCTCAGTGTGGGCAACAGTGAGATCATGAGAAACTGCACCCCCTCATGAGTAAACAGCCACAGAGCTGGCATAAAGCACCTTGTTATTCTAAGAGTATACAAGCAGGACCCTCTTGTAGCCAAATCCAAAGCTTCATCTATGGGTGGATGCACTGCATAGAAATTTTCCCAATTACCTGAGATTCCTGGCATTGGCTGCAATGGGGTTTCCCAGCCTGAAGTGTGGGTCTGGATGATGATTAGGTGGTAACTGGTGATGTATTTCTTCTTAACCTCTGTTCTCTCTATACAGTGACGATTTGATGCATTGCTAATTTTCCTCTGTGCATATATATATCTGATTCACTTTACTGTACTTATTTACTATATATACATGGAGATATATACCTGATTCGCATTAGTGTGCTTATTCGCTTTCATGTGCTTGTTTATTTAACTGTGCATATTACACACTAGTATGTGGTCATTTTATTAAGTACCCTGCCTGTTTGCAGAATATCACCTATATCATTTCATAAATTCTCTCTCATTACGAAAGTTTACACAACTCGTACAAAAGCCAGTTTACCATAAATCATTTTAAATACCACAGCTATAAAATTATTATCCCTATAACTAACTCATTCAAGAAAGTAATTAGTAACAAAAGATTACAAAACTCACTCAATGGTAGCAGGAGAAGTATTTAGAATAAATACAACAGAAATAAGTCACGCTAATGTAAAAAAACATACTTTGCATTATTAGCCAAGAAAAGCAGTTCAGACCATATCATATAAAGGAAATTCTCATAAATGTTTCATTTTTTTAAATTACTTTCTTACTTCACTCAGCCTCCAGCAGTCGATAGACCATAGGCTTATATACAGTCTATTCTAACTCATCCTTGACAAGGAAGAGACAAAAGTAGCTGGGGAAACCAAATCAGCACATGAATTTAAGGTAGTATTGTAAGTGGGATTTTTGCCTCTTTCTCACCTTGAAAACTAAAAAATGCCTTTCCTCATTAAGAGAAACGGAATTTGTCTAACTTGAAGAAATGAGATCTTTATTCAAACAGATGCTCCATACATTCACCCTATTACCTCTCCCAAAAATATAATGCCTAAAAATGCATTTTAAGTAAAAATCTGAATCTCTCATTCCTAGCACTGTCATAATCTATTTCAAGAAAAATACATTGCTCTCCCTTGCTCATGTTCTCAAGCCCCTTTATCAATTTCACATTCCTAAGTCTAAGCTTATTTTCCAGGTCATCATTATGACCTTTGTGCAAAGCCTTACAGCCACTGGTGTTCATAGTTAGATGGCATTATGCTCACATGGAAACCTATACCGTCTATCACTTTTGCTACTAGTAAGGGTCTTCCGAAAAAGAAGTTCTAGATAATTTCAAGCTTTCTAGAGAGATTTTCATGTGTCTTAATCACACAGGATATTTTGCAGTACTGGGCACTCCACCCAGAGGGTGCACAAGGCCATGCCAAAGGATAACCACCAGCCTCTCACATGTTTCTGAAGCCAAAAATTCTCATATGCTACTAAGCACAACAGGCCATTTCTGGTCAGAGAAAGCAGAAAACACATTGATATAACAAGAAAAAGGCCTATTTCCACTCAGCTAAACCTTTTTTGCAGTTTCATAATTTTTCTTGTATATAACTTAACCCAAGAGATACTGAAGTTCCAGCATCTGTCAGGAGTATTAAAATAGCACATTCTTTTTAAAATTCATTTTCAAGCAGCTTAAAAAATTAGTATTCAGCAGTTATCTTTCTGATTTTAATAGCTCAAGTGCAGGGGTTTGGTTTTTATAAGAAATACATGTACTGCATTTTATATGAATTATTATTATTAATAAGCACTTCTGACTTGAACCAGTGCTACCAGTGAAGCAATGAAAGGAGGTATAAGCACAAAAAACAGAAGACAGAGCCAAGGATTGCCTTTGCCTCATGCCAGCAGGAGACCCTGGTGTCAGCAGGGTCCTGACTTCTGTCAAGGTTCATCCTTTCTCTTCTCCCCAAGCAGAGCCATTACAGGGTGCTGCTCCTGCTCTTTGCCCAGCAGGTTGCTGCCTGACCCTCCATGTTGAGCACCACCCCACTACACAGTCTGTCAAGCTAGTCCGTATACTAAATTAACAAATCTACTGTATTAATTATTCATACTGTCCAGTCTGACACATTAGATTGAATGTCATGGTTATCCTGAAGGTAGAATATGTTGAGTTTTACATAACAATCATTAAATGTAGTGAACTAATTAAAGTATGTTAATTAGGTAAGAGACAAAAAGAACTTAGTATTTGTCAGATACTGGTCATTGTTAATACCTCATGTTGTGTTAATACCTTGGCTGCGTTTTTATGCTTAATGAGCAAAAGGAAAAGCTGATTATTCAGAAAGCAGAAAAAAGATCACATGTGTTATGTCTTGGAAAAATAGCCTCAGGTGACAGAGGAAATGCATACCAAAGGAGCTGACACTCTAACAAAGAAAGTATCATTTCAAAGCCCATAAACAATGTGCTGTCACTGGGAATTTTACATATTCAGGTTCTAGGAAGCAACACTTAATTGTTCATGTTGTTAACAAAATGGCAAAAATCTGATTTGCACACGTTATTTGTTCTCCCTATACAATGCACACATTTTTCCCAGGTTTTTACATTTACTTTATGAAAATTGAGACAAAGGCTTTCATAACAAATGCTCTGGTTAGAAAAACAACTGAGAAGCAAGAAATTATTAATTAAACTCCTATTCACATAAAGTAAATGTTGGTGGGAAATATACACGCATATGCCTGGCACTGGGCCCATGTAATGCCCTATATGCAATTAATACATACTATGGGCTTATGTTGAAACTTTTATTTTTTCATTCCATGTCTTATCCCCCTGCTTTTCACTTGATTTGGAAGGGCATGACCATACCTAGAAAGTATTTTGGTGTATGTGTTAGTAGAAACAAAAAGAATCCAATTAGCACTCAATAAAACAAAGGCTTGTACTTCCTTCAGAAGAC
>JAOEHX010050984.1:1532-17064 GCA_025448015.1 Bolborhynchus lineola
CCCCCCCCCCCCCCCCCCCCCCCCCCCCCCCCCCCCCACAGACAGAGAAAAAAAAAGAGAAAACTTGAATTTACTCTGATTCCATATGAATTCATGACTCCTGATATAAGGAGTAAAGAAAAATGTGACTGCAGGGGATAGTTATATCATTTTACCTGTATGTGTCATGGATTTAGATGTGATATTTTTGGGCTTTTCATCCAGCAATGCAAGATATATCAGGAGATGTGGGATAACTCCTGATCATTGCACTACTTTTGCAAGTATTGAACTCAGCTGGGCTGTGTGCTGCAGTTAAAACAGGCTTATACTTTGCTAAATGAGTGTAAGTGTCTGCAGCACGTGGGGGGTAGTAAATGAAGGACTAAGGACTTGTATACAGGGAAGTAATTGCAGTTACACAAAGTAAAGCACCTAGCACAAGGATCTTCTAGCACTCTTGAAGTATTATGTTCTCCCAGGGAATTAGTGCAAAAGAACTTACCTGTTAAAAATTCCTGTTGTTCCTAATACCTTCCCCATGTTCATAGACTTGAGCGAAAGTCCATTGAAATCTTCCCAAAGGCAGACTGGGAATGCTAGGAACATTTCCAAGTTCTCTGCAGTTCATGACTTTTCTGTGACTCTCAGTTAAGTTGTTAAAATAGTGAACTCAGATTTAAGTGCAGAAAAGATGCAACAAATTGGGGGTGAGCTCCCTGTGAAGTCTTTGGGAGTTTTGGATCATGGACATGGGATTAGTCCATCCATATTAAATCACATTATTGTGGATTATTTTTTCCAAAGTCTTGACTTGGAATTAATAATATTTTGCACAAATGATTTGGACAAAGCAAGTTCTATTCATGCATTCATTTGTTTGTTTGTTCGTGTACTCTCATTTCTGCTACAGGTTGTTCAGAGCATTCAGTCTGAAGCTCAAAACTCACAAGAAGTAGTGTTATCAGTAATGGATGTTTGAACAGTTTCAGAGTTGCTTCATTTCCTCTGCTCAAATGTATTTACAAGAAGCATCTATTTTTGCTTCAGTCTTCTCATTACAGTCACACGTACATATGTAACAGAAATGCCTCCCTCATCCCCTGAGTAGTACCATATGCTGACAAAACCATATTAAATTCACAAGCCAGATTTCACTGGCTATTTGCCCTCCACTTTAAAGGTGATTTGTTAATAAATAATCCTCAACACCACTACTTTCAATCTGTTCCACCTCTCCCAAGGTAGCTAGTAAGTACAAACTTAGCTCTTAACCCAGAGGGCAGCCTCAGGTTAACTGTTTGCAACAACTGCATGATTCCTAAGTTAATTACCAGGCAAAATCTCACAGATTGATGCAAAAATATCTTTTCCCAGGCACATTTTTCTTCTTTTCATTTGCCCTGGCTCATTTTCTTCTGTAAACAGCCTGCAATCACTCTTTGCAAATCAGACTATGCTGCTCTTTTAGGAGCTTTCAGGCACAAGTGCCCAGATCCAGGAAGACTTGACATTTAAAAGGTCTTGACATTGTTCAGAGGATTTTACCCAATGTGGGACAAGTGCAAGCAAACTCAATAACGGAGCCATTGTGCCCTGCCGGTTTGATGTTAGCTCTGTTTCACATTACAGCAGCCCTCCCACCCGACAGCATGGCTTGAAAGATCACGGGTTCAGTACTGGTATTATTTAGGCTGAGGCCTGCTATGACTTAATAGAGAGAAGAAATCTTCATCAATAGAACACAAATGTGTGGGCTGAAGGAAAAATAATAATTGAAATGAAGGTGGTCCCAGGTCCTAACTGTGTGCAAATTGCTTGTGCAGTGATTGTTTTTCTGTCATTCCTCATAAGTTTGCTCAGTAACATGTTCCCATGGACTGGGCAGTGGAGCAGATTGCAGCTACAGCTTGTTCTATCCTCTCTTCCCTAGTTCTTCTGCACTCCTCCCTTTCACACCAGTTTGGCTTCACTTCCTATCTGACTGCTTTCTTTGTCTCCTCATCCAGTCTTTCACACTGCCCCTCATGGCTGGAACAGCTTCTCCCTTCCTAAATGTCAAATTCCTTTTCTCCTCACAAAGTGTCTGAAGATGTGGCTACACAGTACAGCTTTCAGCTCGACCTCTGCTAGCACCATGCTTGTCTGTGTCTGGCAATGATAACTGGCACTTTCCTTTTAAGTTTGTTAGGTAGAGAAGCTTCATTTCTTCATCTTGCCCTACAAAAAGATCTCTACACCTTATTACACAGGACATTCACAAAAATGTTTGCTCTTACTCAGCACCTGCTTTAAGAGGACTACTTATTTTAATTTGTAATTAAGAAGCCTAGAATCTGCCTCTAACACTTGAAATAGCAGTGGCTGTGCTCGGAAGAATAAACAACTTGGCAGTCCTGGGGCAAAGGTTAGACTTGATGATCTTATAGGTACTTTCCAACCTTGCTGATTCTATGATTTAAAAATCTCAAGTTAAAAAAGCTCCAATCTTTTACCTCCTGAAGGGCTCCGAGGCAGATGATTTAGCATTAGTTAGCTCTAGCAGGCTTAACAGGCTTAGAAAGATCATCTTCTTAAACCTTTTTATTTTAGGACTTCTTGATTTGTCATTTCCAAGACGGTCTTCCATCCCAGTACTGATGCTAAGAACCATCATAGCGATCTCTTGTGAGAAATGGAGTATAGAAAAATAACTGATACTTGTGGTGTTGGAAGCGTGCTAGTTACCCCACCTGCTGTCAAGTACTTCTTTGCTCACAACATTGGCACTGCAAAGCATGACATGACATCTAGAGAGGCATGAGCTCAGAATTCAAATCAGTAGGCTAAGAAAATACAAAGAGGAGGCATGGTACATAAATCCATGCTCAGAGAAATCAAAGCTTCTGCAGTTTCAGCAGGAGCCTGACATTCAGTTGCCTATATTGCAACCTATGACAGAAACAGTGTGAATAGCCATATTACAAGACAAACAGAAGAGAAGCATAAATAATAAGCACTGCAGTGGATTTGCATGTGTTGCTTTAGAAATAAAATAGCTGTGTCACTTGTTTGCATCTACCAGTTTTCTAAAGCCATTTGCCATTTTTTTTATGTTACTGGTGACAACCACAGTAAGGGTATGGGTGGGTTTGACAGGTGAAAAACTTGCAATATTAGTGCCCTACGGATGCTAAAATACTATGTCATGGTAAATTGGCTAAAAAAGTCTTCTAATTGATGGCGTTTCAGAGATTGTGTCTAGGAGCTGCTGAAGGTTTGAACTGAGACATGAGCATTCCCAGGCTCACCAACTTGACCTAAGCATTCTTATCACTTGTCAGGCTCAGATCTTTAACTTGGTGTTTCTGAAGCTTATGCTTTTACTGTTCCTAGCAGTTTGTGTTGTGGGATAAGAGAGGAGGTGAGAAATAGGAACACTGGAAGGCTTGAAAAACACCTTAGTTTAATTTTGCTTTTTCTGAGCAGCAAGACCTTCTTATGTGATTCAGGACACAAAAGTTAACATGGAAATGTCACAAAATCTTTTGTGGGGATTTGTTCTTCATCCTAGCGTGCTCTCCAAAGGACAACACACTGTGTACAGGCAAGCACGGCTGGATTGCTTCCAGCTCTTTACCTCTCCTCGCCACCCGCAGCTGGAGCTAGTAGGCAGGCTGTGCAGCAGGTGCGCTAGGCTGGATCTGGGTTTGAATCAGGCTGCTTTCCTTTTTAATGAATCTTGTTAGTGAAGTGTTTTATTTTATTTTATCTTTTCATGAGGAGGAACACTTGACTTGTTATGAAGCAACATGTCATTAATCCATCTAATCACTGGAACCTGCTCACTAGAAGAAAAATACATGGGAATAGGAAGAATAACAGCAGCATATATAGCTTGCTGTTTGAGCACATACACACACGTACAAGTGCCTTTAATAGCCTGCTACAGAAACTGAGTGGCATCTGAGCTATATCTTGGTTTTCCTCAGGCTAAATTATCAGATGAACTACATGGGGAGTTTTTCTTTTTGTGGCTGTGCACCACTCCAAGGTGTAACAGCCAGACTTCACTTGACTCGGTCACTTAAGGGCCACTGAGCATGTTAAAATGTTAACTAAACTTTGCAGCACCATTTGCAAGGTTGGATTATTGTTGGTGTTGTAAGTTTTCCTTTTTAAATGAGTACATAAACTGAGATTAAGAAGTTTACTAGGGGTCATGTAAAGAATCACTGAGGTGGGGGAAAAAAAGCAACCAATCTTGACTTTGAACCCTGCCTGTAACTACTTAGCATATCCTATTTGCAATATAGGCAGACTGGGGAGATTCAGGCATGACAAGCTACATAGTAATTTAAAAACACAGAAAAAGACAATAGAGAATCTGAACAGAAGACAAGTGCCTCCTGTTGAAGATCCCCTTCTTTTGGTTCTTCTAAGGTTTAAGCTAAATCCATTTAGTTTCATTAAGTAATTTGGCTTAATTAATTACTGACCTGAATATTATTTCCAAAATTGTAAAGTCATCTTGAAGGTAATTCTAACCTGATTCATGTCTATATTTGAACAAATATTGGCTGCAGTACTATTATGGAAAACCAATATAACCATTCCACAACTGTTTCTAGATGACACTATTACAAGCGCAGGTTTTGAAACAATTTTGTAAAATACTCTAGTTTTGAGGAAAGACCCTCTTTTTATTAGGCAAAATTTGTATTGTCTTTAACAGGACTTTTCACTGAGGAAAGATCAGTGGGCATCACAGGATTATGTGGCCTTTGTTTGTTGAAAAGGAAAGGTTTTTCATCAGCAGCTATGATGCTCATCACCTTTGTGTTCTTTCTTTTTTTTCCTTCTTTTTTTTTTTTTTTTGTTTGAAATTGATAGAAGTACCTGAGTGTGACTCTCCTGTAGATTTTGTTACTGATAGAGATAAATTAATATCTAAGAGAAAAAAGAAAAGAGCAAGGAACCTAACTCATTTCTGCGTTTCTCTAAATCTGAAGTATTATATTGTGTAACTGTTGGTATTACTGTTAAACTAGTAAAAAAAAAAGAGACAATCCCCCTCCAAAATCCAAACCCAAGCCCTTAAGGTACTCAAGTGTTAGAAGGAATCAGGCCCCTGTAAATAAAGAATTCATTAAACTACAGGTGTTCCATTCCACCAGAAACAGAAGTCTTTTCATCCATTTCAGTATTACCTCTTGCAGCATTAAGATCCTTGTCATGGAGAGGACAAATTATCCCAAAACTAGTTGAACTTAGCCATGAATTTCCATTGCTAGTGTTCTGGAAAATATAGTAAACCCAGTCCTGGGTGGGTCTAGGGGTCCACAGTTTCTGAAGCCAGGCAAGAAGCTGTGCTCACTTGAGTTCCTAGTCAACTCATTCTCTTCTGCTTTTGGTGAAATAAAACCTTCTTAGCCTGTGGCTCAAATGCGATGCTGGCCAGCTTGTGTACCGATGCTTTTCTGTCTGGTAGTGAAAATCAGCCCTGACATTGCTGAGATGTTCCCTACAATCCCCTATCTCCAAGGAAATTAGGCATTTTTCCCATCAGGAATTAAATGCTTGCAGTGCTGCTCAAGAGAATGAAAGCAAACTTACATGAATGTTATGACTCACGGATTGTATATTCATGAAATTAAGATCATGAGGTAGTTTATCACTAGTTCCAGCTAGAACAACTGCTTCTCTTTTCTGTGACCTTTGATATGCAAATAAACATTTCAGGCATTAGAAATACCCTTTATTATAAAAATTGATGTATAGCTATCAGTCCTGAAGTTGAATTCAACAAAATGTTATGTGTGGTTTTGGAGAGAGCATATACTCTTACAGACATGCAACACATGGCTTTTTAGCTGCACACACCATACTTTCAGTGTTTGAAGAACCTTCCCAATAACCACTATACAGCTATTTATCACAGATGCTTACCTCCAAAGGCACTGCACAATTATCGGAGTATGTGTGTATTTCCTGAGCTTTTTCATGTTCAGCGAGTGACAAGGAAACAGTGGAGTTTGGTTTTCTCAAAGGTGTCAGAATCACACAAAATATTCTGCTCAGTCCACTGGGTATCCCTCCTCTGAGTTTAAGAAGTAAGAAATTACAATAATAAAGAAAAGGAGTGTTAGGTTGTGGCATGGCAACCTCCCAAGTAGTTATGATAAACCAGCATTGTTCGCTGCTTGGGAAGCTAAACAGAATTATGCATTGTTCTAAAGCAGCTGGGGAGTGGATCTCCAGGCTATTTCTTACAACAGTATTTTAAAGAGGTATAATACAATCTAGTATCACTTTTAATTAAAGTGAACTAAAAGGCAAAAGGCATGTACTTGCTAATGTTCAGAGCTGCAGCTGAAAAGTAAACATGGCCAAGGTGAGGGCTTTTTAAGAACAGTGTTTTTGTAAGGAATAAATCTTTTGCCTCAGTATTTTTTTCATTATAAATGAGACACAAAATACTTCTGAATTAAGTACTTTAAAGAACTGAGTTATTGTTACTGTACATTCTCTACAAAGTTGTTCACTATCTTTGTTTCTCATCGTGGGTAATGAAGGAAGACGTCAGTGCAATGTCATCCCATGGAAAAGAAATAATACTCTACCTCTGAGAAACCTTGGGCTAAAAGCTCATGCATGTTTTCAGAATGCTCCTAAGTGCAGTTTGAAGGATGAGTGTCAGTATTCATTTGGATTATTTTGGGGCTGAAATATGTGATTCAGCTTTCCAGAGGGTGGGAGCACAGCACTTGCTGAGCCAGGTCCTGTCAGGAATCTCAGGTAAGGCATTTAGTCATAGCATTCTGTGGGAGGTACAGGAATCTGGGTGAATTCTGGACATTTTAGTATATGCAAGTTACATATGTACATTTCACACATGCTGTTTAAAAAGTTCAGTTTTGCAAAGGAAAGTACCCCTTGAAATGAACCTTATCTCTTTTAACCCCATCCTTCAGATGCATCAGGATGCAAACCAGTTGCTATAGAGACTCTTTTCTTGAAATGTAAGACTGCAAAATAAAACTAACATAAGAACTGGAAGCTGGGGAGCTCTTTTTAGATAGCACGGACTCAGCGGCAGTCCACTGAATAGCCCAAAATATGTGAAGAGGCCACTAACCTTCCTACATGTTGTGGAGCTTTCTTCCTACCTTTCTGCATTTAGAGGACATCCCATGGCTCTGACTTGTAGTAGTGAGAACTACTTATCTGATGAACAGTATCAGGGGAAGAAAGAACAAGTACTTCTCCAGAGCCCTAGTCATGCCTTTGTCTGGTAGGGATGCTGATCATTTTGTTGTGGTTAGAAAATATAGCATATTTTCAAACTCTTACCAGAATAAGGGCTAAAGGTCTTAAGTGCCTTTTGGAAAAGGATGACCGCAGGATGGAATTTCCTCCACCTTTGGCATCTGAATCCCCTTCTTAGCTAGCACTACGGGAAAAATACACACGTTTGAACTCTGGTATTTTCTGCGAGTCTGCCTTTGTTTATGTACAAACTGGGACTAATACAAAGTCTTCCTAACCTGGTACAGAGTATCCCCGCAGCAGCTTCAATGAGCTTCAGAGCAAGGTATATGTGTGCCTTAGATTGTTTGCATGCATTAGGTATTACTTTGTTCCTTAACATCCAACGTTCATTAGTGACTGTTAGCGTTCTGCTGGCGGGGGTTGGTTTTATTTCTATTTTAAAGATATATTCAGGAGACATTTTACAATTTTGCATGAAAGGAAGCTGATCGATTTTCATATTTAGATGTGTAACATTCTCACATATTAGGTTATGTCTTGGGGATCCTTTGATTTCTATTCCCTCTTTTTCCAAGCTGCTATGCGGTATTCATCACTTTCTAACTTTACAAATACACCTTGAATTATTCCCACTCCAACTGTTAGCTACAGAATGAATTAGTATGATCAACATTGCAAAGTTGTCTTCTATTCTTCACTCCTTTGCATATTTCATTGTTGTAACTCTAAGGATTCATATTGGCTCCACTTAAAGCTCTCTGGTGTGGCAAGAATCAGGTATGAATGCAAAAAAATCAGTTTTGTCAAGGAGGGAGCAAAACGTATTTGCAGAGTTGTACTCTAATTATATCTGTGGAAGTGAATCACTTTAGTTTTGATTGCTGTCTGCAGAACTATGCATTTATGACTGGCATGCAAAACCATAAGGCTCATTTATACAACACTTATATTTTCCCTCAATAACAGGAACAGCACTGTTATTGACTTGATTATTTTTGCCTTTAAGTGCTTTTATTTCTCTCATTGCTTAGCTGCCACTCATTGGTTTCCTGCTGGTCCCTGATGTGAAAAAAAATGAAGAGAAAATGCTAATTGGAGAGCAATTTAGTATCAAAAGCTGTCCAATAGCACTCCCTTTAATAACACATGGGTATTATGGTCTGAATATTTCATGTCATAGGTCTGAATAGTAGAGATTAATTTTCCCTATTTTTCTCTGTATCCAAGTATCATGGTCTGAGATAACATTGTGTACTAAGTAATAATTATGAGTGTGTTTGGGTTGTACATATGTACCTGCTGTCATCCTGGTATTGGCACTTGGAAATAAGGGGAATATCCACATGGAGTAATTAATCCACATAAGAAATTTAGAACTAGTGCTTTCCAACCCTGATGAAGGCAGGTTTGATGCAAGGATGTGCTGGGAGGGTGTTTGCAGTGGCGGCAGGGAATGTCTCAGACCCATTGTTAAAGGTACAGGTCTCTAACAGAGCAATGCCTCTTATGGAGTGTCTTGTTCGAGAAGATGAACTGAAACTGGGACATACAAAACAGAGAAAGAAAAGTATTCAGATCACTGACAGACTGAATAGTTGTCTTACAAGGAGGATGAAAAGACTTGGTTGGCTTAGCCTAGCAACTAAAAGATTTGGTTGCTCTTTATAATCTTGAAGTAATGTGCAAGCCACGAAACCAGAAAGACAGTATAGATAAAAGATTAAGTGGTATAATTTAGCTGTGAGTCACAGTTTATGCTTAGAATCAGGTTTCCATTCAATGTTAGAAATAATGTACTGGAAGTCCAGAATTGAATGCATATAGGGGAGATATCAGCAAGTGGCATGAATGGAATTATATGACCTGGCTGATTGCAGTGGAGGAAGGCTGGCCTCAGGAATAGTCAGTGGGTTCTCTAGGCCTGTTTACCAAACACACAGTAACTGTAATTGCTGGAAAGAAATCATTGCATTCACTTCAGCTTTGGCTTTATTTCATATCATTGTAAAGAGCAGAAACAGGGAGGCATGCTGTGCACAATTCTCTCAAAAACCCCAATAATAACACCATGAGAAGCCTGCACAGGTCTCTAAATCAGTGTGGTTTTATACACTTGCGTCTCTTCTGTTTGTGATTATGCTTATATGTGGACATACTTAAGTTATTAAGCAGCTAGGCTGCTCCACATTAAGCTGCAATGAACTTTTATCATGCTTGATGAGTTTTGTTTTCTGTGAAAATATCCATATTTCCTAGTTCAATTGTTTTTTTTTTCCTATGTTTGCTTGTGGCTATAGTACGAATAAAATAATACTTTAATTTTCTCTGTTAAATGATTCCTTCTCTGCTTCTTGAATTATGGCTACCAAATGTGGAGAGGCAAATCCCTGACTCACCTTTAGAATTTAATATAAGGCTGTAAAGGTTTTCAGTAATGAAAAGCCCCAATACTGCAAAAATAATACTTAGGTAGTCCATTGTCTTTGGTGCCTGAAAAATCCAATTGAACTAAAGTGGGGGAGTTTTGTAGGCCTTCAGTGGCCTTGTTTCTTTCATGCATAAAGAGCTTAGCACTTTCATTCATGTTTTTGTCACCTTCAGACTTGCTAATGCAACCTTGTGCTTACTTAAGACAACTACTGTGAAATTTCATCTAATGTTGAATGCATATAAATAGTTCACATGTGGAGCCTCTTAAACTGATGTTTCAGGAGTTGCTGGCTTAGGATTTTTTTTGCTTGTGTTAATAATGTGTTCCTTGTCATGGATGTTTTTGGGTAGCAGTTTTCATCCTTAAAAGTGACTGAAGACATTTCTTTGATTCACCTCTAATTTTCTGGGGAGGGGGAAAAAAAAAAAAATATCAAGAAATCTCCAAACCTTTTGCTCTCCCTGTGCTCTGAATATTCGGTCAAAGACATTTTTTGCAAGGTCTTAAGTTCTTCCACTCCCTTCTGCTTCTCTCTGCTGCCTCTTCCCTCAGCCATCAACAAACATAAAAGCCCTTAGAAGATTTTCAGCAACCTCAAAGCTAAAGGCACACTCCCAAAGCATTCTGCAGCTATTAGTAAGTTGTGTTGGACTTTCCAGATCACAGTAAATAGGGGTTGCTAAAGGAATTTAAATAGGAAAGTTGGGTCATAATTAGAATAACCTGTTAAGCAAATGGCAGACCTACCAACAGAAGTCGCTGTTGCTTTTCTATAACCCAGTCATGCAAAGCCTTGCATTTCCATGCGTACTGTCATGTAAGGCTCATAGGAAGTCACTGCACCATGATTCCTGTCACAGAAAGTCACTTAAATTCTCTCAGTCTTAATTTTCCCACATATAAAATTCAGCTAATAACACACCCTGGAGTTCTAGTGCCCATCAGGATAGCTGCAGGTGCTGTGTTAGACTAACACTGACTTCATTGTGCAGAAGAGGAATCTGAGACATGGGAAGCGTAAATAAGTCACTGGAGAGGGGGAGGAGGAGGTGACTCAGGAGGTGATTTGAGAAGCATAAATTTTGGAGAGCTACAGAAAGAGAGAAAAGAAAGACCTTCGTCTCCATTGCCTTCTGTGTACACTTCTGAAAGGTCATGTCAACAGCTATCTGATGGCTGCCAAGGAATCTGCAGTGAAGGCAATGGTCTCTTGCCACTCTTCTACATATGAGGCAACAATGAATATTTCTACTGAATGAAATATATTCCCTATAGAATAAACAATATGATAAGACAGCACCTGAACCCAAGTATTTTTAAAGACTGCTGGTTGTGGATGTTGAGAATTTATCCAACTGTCATGCAGAAACCCTGCCCCAGCCTCTTCAGATCAGTTGCATACTGCAGATTTAGGTCCCAGCTCATATCTCTTGCTGTGATGCTTGCCCACCCTTCATTTGCTTTTCATCTGAACTCATGACTTCTGGTTTCTAGAGCAGGAAGATGAATTTGCACTGTAGACCTAGGCTGCCCTCCAAAAGCTGATTTTTTAATGAAACTAAGGCTTGTGTTCTTGTATCATCTATGTTCACACTAGGATGTTCTGACCTACTGCCCAATTCCAATCAGGTTTCATGTGAGTAGAACATAGGAATGGTACTCCTTAAAAAAGTGTATGATTAACAGTGTGTGAGCACAGGAAAAATTCTGCCTTTGACAAATGAGAAAGAAAAAGAGTTAAATACTCACTGGACCACCAAGAATCCACCGACTCACTGAAGAAGAAACCCACAGGAAATCTCAGTAGAGAATCTCTAGCTCCAAGGAAAGTTTCAGGTGCCTTTTTAATCATCTCAACAGCCAAATCCAATTAGCCACAAGCCATAAATTACAGGAAATGAAGCTCATTAGTCTTCCTGTCTAGGGAACTGCTTGTTTTTCAGGGATTAGCACAAGAACTAACCGGTGACCAAAATGTGTGTAGAATTTAGGCTCCTGCCCCCTTGGCTGTTCTTAGAGCCTGTTTAAGGCAGATATACCTGGAAAACACAGACGTAGCAGAGCTGCACAATGAGATCAGAACGTCAGCCATAGTAGAGAATATAGTTTTTACATAGAACTACAGAGAATTTTATGAAATCTTCATCCCCTTCTAAAAGAATCAAAGGCCACAACCATAACATCATAGTAATTTCATTTGGATAGCAGTTAAGGCATTTACTTAATGCCTGAATAAGATTATTTTGGCAATCTGTTTTCAATACACCTTTAGTCTGACTGTTGGTTAAAACCGCACCTTTGGACGTCTTTGGCAGCTTAAGTATTGTCATATGCCACTTACATAATGTATAACGAGGCAGAGACATCCTATTTCCAACTGACTAAAATATACCATCCTGAATTTTAAGGAAAAGTCAGAATGCATTGCCTTAATGGAGTACGTAGCTTATGCACACAAACTTGCTGGAAAGGCTGGAAAATATCCCTGCATCCCTACAATTATCCTGTAACAGGGCAGTTTAATTACTCTTTGATGCAGTCTCACCTACAATGTCTTCTTAATTGTTTTAAAATTGGTCTGCTTGCTTCTGAAATGTTCACCATTGAAGAGGGTTAGCTTCCACCCTAGACCCTGCTCCACTGAACTGCTTAAGCATGTGATGGACTGCTTTTCTTCATTGGGCCTTTAATGCTCAAATATATAAACATGAGTCTGTTTCCAAAGGCAAATAAAACATAATGCTATGGCAGGTGATGAGGTTTGTATCTACACCTTCAAGATGAATATGATACTGTTTAATTCATACTTAAGTCTGAAAGCATTTGGAATGATCAGAACATTAATGAAATGATAATTTCATGCAAAATGTCAGACCATTATTTTTCCTGAAAGAGGCCACAGTATTGGCCACATATCTTTATAGGGCTCTTTAAGAATGAATTATTGCCAACTCTCTTTATGTTTGAATTACTTTCCTCTGATCCCAAGTGAAAAACAAGCCTAAAGAATTATTACAATAAGCCATCACTTTCCATAGCAGAAAGCAATGTAACTTTTACTGCAACAGCTAATATGCAGAGCCCCTTCCCACTGCACTTTACATACCCATTTCATTAGCAGGTAGAAGAGGGCAACTACACTAAATGAGTCAGGATTTCTCCTTTCAGTCTCTTCTGTAACATATTTTGCAACCTCAGTGCAACACTTTAACCTCGTAAGTCAACTGTAATGATGTTGTGCATTCCTCAGAGATACATTTAATCTTTTTACTTAGATAAATTCTTGGCTTAACATTACAGTATCAGACAAGTTGAGCAGAAGGAAAATGTGTTTAACCTAAATGGCATATCAGAAGGAGTGTCTCTTTGCCCTGATATTAACCAGAATGGTTAGCACTATTAATCGCTTGTTTGAGAACACTGCTAGCTAGCAGAAATTCAAAATCTTCCCATGCAGAACAACACAAGACTAATCCCACTGTCTAATGAAGCCTATGATATCATTTCAGATAGAGGGGGGTTAGGCCTATCAAGTACAGTCACTTTTTTTAAGAAAAAAAGACTTTGGGGCTTTAACTGCATCCCTGTAACAGTATTGCAAAAGATAATGGAGCAGTGTAGCACAGACAGGGTCTTACACGATCAGACTTTAACTTCTTTGGTCTTTATCTGTATCTGAACAAGTGCTCTGGTTTTCAGAAGTACCAAAAATGCTCCTAGTTCCCTGCACAAGGGGCACTATTAAAAGCTATTTGTAGTGATGCAATTTTTTGTGGTGGAATAGGTCTTAAGAATCCACAAATTAGATTAAAAGTTCTGATAGCTTAGCTGGATCCTGTCCCTAAAAAATGGCAACCAATAGAAGAGTATGTTAAGGAAACACAAAATGATGCTTCATGCGGAACAGCCTTCTGTCTGTTACCTACTGTAATCCAACCAGCCTCTGCTTATACATCCAGGGAATGGGTGTCAGTGAAGGTGGAACAAGTGATGTCTAGGCTTCATACTCTTTGATTTCTAATCTGGATTGCTTCCACACAAAGGAGCTTTTGTTTTACTTCATTTTTCCTTTTTCTTTTTTTTTTTGTCCCCCAGAAACTTAGTATTTCAGAGTCTGCACCAAAGTGCAGTCCTTAGAGCACACATTGAAACTGAAGGGCTGAACACTTCAAATTCCTCTTATGGTAGTCAGAATTGAGAGCGTGTTGGAAAATTACCCCTCCTCCCCTTGTGAACTTCTTTGAATAAAAAGAAGAAATTGTTCTTATTATTGGCTCAGTCTTACTTTCCTTAAAAGCAGATTTTGGAAGGAGATGGGGCTGTGCTTTTTGTACAGGCTAAGGCTAAATGTAATGATAATGCAAAGAAAAATAATCATTGGCAAGAAAATGCTTTGGCAGAGAAGAAAATCAGTCTCAAAAATAGGAATATCATCAAGGGAAAGAATTTATGTATTTAAGACTGTTTTTAATTACAGATTAAACAGATTAATCATTCGGGGCAAAAAAAGGGGAGGGAGAAGATGCTTTGTGGGGTGGAAAAATGCAGTAGTTTAATATAATAGTGAGTATCATCCGTATTGTTATGATTTAAAGTGTTTCTTTCATTTCAACCAGTTATGGGTTTGCTGTTGATTTTACAGGGATGAAGTGCAAATCCCTCTTGTTTAAAAAGAGGTGGAAAGAGTACAGGTGAAAAGGAAGAGCAGCAAACAGGGCAAATGCCTGAATCTGTCAGCATATTTTGCCTGTTCATGATTTCCATCAAGGACAGGTTCTCCGATAACCCCTATTTGAAAAACAATTGCAAAAAAACAGCACTGGGAATTGTTGCAGGAATCAGCTACTGCCTGGAAACCAGGAGTGAGAAAGAGCACCCAGCCCAGTTGGTGACTTCGATTTGGTCTTCTAGTTCCATCAGCTATGCTCCTCTTGCTTCCTGCATTCACCTATGCAGTACTGACCTTGCAGAAAGATGCATTTAGCATATTGACTGTAGGAACACTAGGTACTCATCAAGGAGTTAGGAGAGACTGAACCAAGGTTTTGGAGATTTAAAACAAGCAAACAAAACAAAACAAAACAAAACTCTGCACATTGCCTGTGTAGTAAAATCACTACTACTGGGACCTCATTTCTTTCAAGCCACTGAACTTTTAAGGAGAGATAGAACTGAAAAACTACCTTCCTGACATAGATCTTTCTAATGTCCATCCTTCTCCCCTTGCATCCTTTAAATTGTATCCATTTTTACTCCCCTCCTCCTTTCCTCCCTCTTTTTTCATTCCTTTTCCTCTGCTGAAAACTCAGTTCCTCTTTCACTTTTCATTGTATGACTAGAAAAAAGGAAGATTTTCTTTTGTTTTCTTCTAGAAGAAAGCCTTCAACAGAAATCAATATTATCCCTGCAGAGAGAAGCCCATAGCAATGTGGTGTTCCAATGCTAACTGAATAGAGAGAGTGCAGCCAGGGAATCCAGATAACTCTGCGTGAACAAACCTGCTCACCTGCTTTCATGACTGATTCAAATCGAGTCACCTGCAGAGGTAAAATGATAGGAATTACTTCTCAAATTCTGCATTAATTCCCTGGCCATCTTGGGCGTGCATTGGAACAACAGACATTTCAAGATTTATATTAATGTATTTATAAGGAGCTAACAGGTCATTAAAGCATTCTTGGTGCAAAGGTCAGAAGTGAGTGGTGGCACATATCTAGAGATGGTTTACTTAACCTACATTGTTATTTATGAGTAAGACTATAAAATTTAGGAATCTCAACTTTAGTATTTGGCAGCTTTTATTCACATTACTTTTACTGACCATCTCAATGGAGTGCTGTCCCTGGCTACATTTTGTGAATATACCTCACT
>JAOEHX010050984.1:26726-116262 GCA_025448015.1 Bolborhynchus lineola
CAGTCTAAGCAACAGCTCTTCTCAGAGCCAGAGGCGGGGGCTTGTCAGAGACCCACCAGTGGGGCTGGAACTCCCTATTTTCTTTCCAACAGATTTGCTATGTCCAAATGATTCCTGCGTACAGGTTAGGAAAGCATTCAACACAGATATGATCAGGTGAGGAAAATCACTGTGTTACAGGAAACAAGAAAATTGTTGTAAGCGTTTTGGTGCCAGTGTAGCATCACCAGTTTATAGTCATAAAAGACACTCCTACAAGCTCTTATGTTCTACACTTACAACCAGTAAGTGACAGAACAAAATACTACTTTAAGGTGTGTCAGATTCTTTATTGCACACAACTTCACTTTCTTACAGGTTGTAAAGTCTCTCAGGAGGCTATGTTTTTATATTGCATGTGGTATGAAACCATAATCCTTTATGTTTCTACAGCACCCACTAAAAAGGAGTCTGAATAACTCCTCTGAATATTAAAAGATGAGCTACAAGGAAGATGTTACTGGCTGTAGTAACGCCTGGTTTTAACCTCATTTTCATAGCAAAGAAATTTCCTCTGGCTCAGATGTAGCTGGAACTATTCCAGGTTTGGCCACACTGGAGATCAACAAGTGCATCTGCTCACTTGCTTTAATGTCCCTCTACTTTGACCTGGTCCTGTCTCCTTTGCTTTTCTTAAAACAAAGTGAACAATGTAGGAATGCCTGAAGCCAACATTAGCAAGCATTTCTGTATAGGCATTCTTCTGAAGTTGCACAAAGCTATGAACAGTAGAATTCTGCCATTTTCTCCTGGAAAACACAATCTACCATCTTACCCTCAGTCCCAATTATGTCTTTCAGATCCTAGCTCTACCATTCTGCTCTGGCATTTGCTTCTTGTGTAAAATGTGTTTAAGTGCTAAGCATTCATTTCACACTGAAAGCTGTTTACTTTTTAATGTAGATATAAATACAGAAGTGAAATTCATGTGTGAGGAGAGCCATGTGATACTATTACTCTACTACGGGAAATACTCTGTTTCCAGAAGCAAGATTCCTATTTTGTCCAATATGCTTTTCCTTCACTTGAATTGACCAGAGTCTATCAAAGTAATGATCGAAGGTAAGTCTCCTTCTTTCTTTCTGTATCTTTTTTCATTAAATATGTCATTCTAAAAGAAAGAAAAATTATTTTTTTTTAATTATACAGTACTTCACTCTCTCTGATATATGAATTATGTTAAAATTTGTGGAAGTGCCCACTAAACACAGACACATTTGAATTCGCTCTACTGGTACCAAATACCTTGTTCTGGCCTTGCAGAAAGTAAGTTTTACTGTTTCTTGGCATGCATCTGCTCTGAGGATTTCACCCACTTGGGTATCCATGTATAATGATTACTTAGACATAATAAGGATCATGAAAGAGGAGCATGTTCTTCATTAGAACAAAAAGCTGGTAATAGCAGAGAAAAATTACTATCTGAGATAAAAGCCTGGCAACATAAAAGATCAGATGAGTTACTCGTATGTAATTACTCTCTTGAGTCCATATGGTCATGGTGTATTATATTATTCCCACTCAGCATGCTAGTGGCATTTTGTTGGTGTCTTCCTTGTTATTAACCATATCTGCTTCATTAATCTAAAGACTTGATACTTGACTTGTAGAATTAATCGCTGCGGTGGGAATAGGGAGTAAAGGAGCCCAAAGGACTTTCTTGTGATAAAGAATATTCACTGGATGGAGGAGAGTGGGTACCCCCGCAAATGAGATCTGAGAGCCCATTGCAAAAAATCCAAAAGGCACTTGCACTGCTTTGTCCCCAAGGGACATTCAGAAATGTTATACTAATGGTACTTACTTAGAAGTATTCTAGCAGTTCAGTCCCCTTAATGCCTATGGCCTTTAGGCTCCCAAGAACTTATTCACATTTGAAAATAAGACTTGGAATTCTGAGTCTTTTAAGTAAAAGCAATTTCTGTCCATAAGCCAGATGGAATTTCTGTTCCTAACTGGAAAAAGGAGAGTAGAAATTGCTTCCTCATTTCAGGTGGGTGTGCCTGCATGTGTGGGAGGAGAAATCAGAGCTTTCACACAAAATTAACCTCTTGCTCAAAAATTCAAAGTATTTTTTACCTTCTTTTTAATAATATAATAAAAGACTTGATTATGCTAGTTTTGAATGGCATTGGCATTCTTAAGTGCCAGTTTGGCTTTGCCAGATGGAAGTCTTCCCGTAGTTTACATGTGAGGTATTGCAGTATAATCAAATCATGAGGCTTCCAGTACAATTTGAAAAGATTTTGAAGAAAAAAGTAAAACCTTCGGGAACACTTCAATAAATAGCAGGATCATACAAGCAGACACCACCTACTTAGCTTACAAGATAGAACTTCTCCTCAAGTGCGTCTTCTTCTCAAAACAGTTGAGTATTGGCAATGTCAATAAACTGCAGGCTGTCTAGTCAAATTGCTTCTTTTATTTATCCATCAAAAAAACATGTTATGTAGACACAAGAGCTCTGAAGGGACAATACATATACGCATGTGTCTAGTGCACTTCTTCTCTGAGAATACGTGCATGCATCTGCTCATTCCATCACAGAAAGATGTCAGATACTGGTTAAAAGCTTTTTGTTGGCATTTGTTTGACGTTTACCTGCATGAATGTGGTCTTCATTTCATAACGAAAGTAGTCTAGATATTTCCTGTGGTTTTAGGAATTCTCAAGGTGGTGATAGAGCTTTCTATATGTTTATCATCACAGTCAAAAAATACTTCTCATTCTTTTTGCTAAGAGCACCCCCCTGTGTGGAATCCCTGGTCCCCACCAGGCAAGTACAATAGCTAACCACCTTCTTTGAGAAAAATTCCCTGTCTAAGGAACTTAAAAGAAAAAACCCAACTGTGTTTGGCATTTTTTCCCCATCCTAAGGCTGTGGTACTTCTGTGTGTGTTTTGTGCTTTATGCAAGTGCTCTAAACTAAGACACAGCTAAAACCATTAACTCAGGAGCTTGGCCACAGGCTCCAGCAGGAGCCAAAACAGGCATTTGCTCAAAAAATACCAAGCAAGTATTTTGCAAAGGAAAAGAAGCAGCAAGCGCAAATTCCTTAATTGCTCTTCAGACTGGAGGGGGGGCAGAGACACTGACAGCTTAAGAATAATTAACACAAGCAAAAAATTTCGGATCAGGAAAAATATGTATAGTTCTCTTGTTTTGGAAGGGATTACTCTTGAATGTGCTGCTAATCTGACTAATACATTTATATTGCACTTTGGGGTAAAGGGGATTAGGTGGGAGGAATTAAAGAGATTTGAAATGGATACCATATTTGGTAGAACTTCTAATGAGATTACTTTAAAAAAAGAAAAAGAAGGCTGTCTTATGCATAGGCTTGACTAAGTCCAGAGACGCTAATGAGATCATGTATTCTGTCTCCAGTAGGGTACTTGGTGCCAATTCCTAACTGCGGGAATGAAATTCATTGGACTCTGATTAACTCAAGGATTGTAGCAGTACCCAAATTGGCACTTAGAGTTTCACATCTCTCAGGGGTCATAAGGAATTGCTGTAGAAACAGAATAGGGAGTCAGTTCTGTACCAATCATGACGCATATTTATTTTCCATCAAACTGAAATTCATGGATGAAGTTTTGTTTTCCTATTTCTTAAAAAAGGAGATTTTATGAAGGCTTTTTTTCAAATCAACTTGGAGTTGAATCAGTGGTCTATCCCTTCTGTTCATATGATTTCAGATGCCTAAAGCCACAGGATATGAGGAGGGTCATTAGATATGCGTTTCCAAAGAGGAAATGGTAAGACAACAATGACCTGCCTGAAGTTACAGTTTATAGATTAGAAAAAGGCACAAACAATTAAAAGACAGAGACAGTTAGGGCAAATTACTTGCAATCAAGCTGCAGCTAAATGAGCTTCTTGATGAGGAAACTAAATTTATGTTGTTTAGAGCCACAAAGAAATGTTCCTAAAACAAACAGGAAAAAAAAAAGCTGAAGGTGAGCAAAGTGTTAGCACAGATTGATACAGATGTGTTGATAAGGGAAGTTATGGATGCAATTAAAGTTCTGGTCTTGAGCAAGGAAGAATAATAGTAACTACAGGGAGCTTTCCTGTCAAATCCAGTGACACAAAGCCTTAACAGGTGTAGGATAATGTTTCCCCCTCTTCCATGTTTTCATGTGTGGCTAGCAACCTCAATCATCAGTTTTGACTCCAACCAAGCAAAACGTGGCAGTTCAAATCAAAACATACATTCTGCAAAAACATGATGTATTTAAAGAAAAGGGTGAGTGCTAGGGGCAGGGGTGAATACATTTAACACTAGAACAAAACGTTGTGTTCTCTTTTTTTTTTTCCTAAATTACCTCTTTGGCAGCTCTTTGACAAGATCTTTGAGAAGTTACATATTTTCAGTGATGGAGACTGAAAGTCACACAAAATCCCTGGAGATATGTGAAGGCTTCAGTGTGAGACATGAGTTTTGTCTCTTTGTTGCTCTCTACGTATTTTGCATTCAGTGTAGGGTTCATCAATTCCACTGAATGCTAGTCATTGTCTACCTGCATTTATCTGCAAGGAGTGACTTTAAAGACTTTGCAATTATGAAAATGCATCAAGCAAATCTACCCTTCTCCATTCTCATTGCATTGGAATAGCAGGCATAACACAGTAGACAAAAGGTATAATAGGGCTTCTTAGCGGCAGTCAGAAAGTACAAGCATATGTAGAAGGAGATAATGTTTTGCTGGTGTTTTCCCTTACCTTGATTCCTCCTGTCCTTCCATGCAAAATTGTTGTGTGAACAGGACCTTGCAGTAGCAGGCAGGTGGAGAGCCAGGGGGAAACATTTTCAGTCTTGATCTGGAGGAGCCAGAATTCACAAGTATGAACTTTTGACAATGGTTTTGACATTGCCATGTTTTGAACAGCCAATGAGAATGCCAAACCCTGGAGCTCCATAACTTTGTTGAGCATTAAAACACTAATGACAGTGTACATATAATTTTCTGCTCAGCTGCAAACAGCATTTATTGTCTGGCAAACTTCATAATATTGGAATAAAGAGGTCATAGTTTGCTGGGCCAGTTATCAGAAAAAACAGCTACTTGAGAATGAGAAGGGTCTCAGCCAGTAAAATTAAAATAAGAATACAATTTCACATTGATATTGTATAAATTGTAATTTTTCTGTATAGTTAAGCTTTGAATTTAAATTCCCAGTAGATTTTGTAGATAAACAGCCTTTATTTTGTTGCTCAAATAGGAATGGATTTGGTAGGGGTTTCTCTATTACTAGTAGGCATTGCCTCTCTTGAGTCTGGATACTCAAAGTTGTTACGCAGCGACTCATACGACCAAGGCTGAGGTTTGGTTTGTAATCATTGTCTTCAAACTTTGTCACTGATCTTACTGTTGTTTTACAAATCTGGTTAGGATTCAGGTCAATACATGCAATAGACACTATTAATTTTTACATTACAGAACAATGCATACACTGAAAGCATGGAGAACATACACAAGCTTCATTTTGTAGGTAGTTTTATCCCTCCTTAGCTGTACTTTTGTACAGTCCTTTATTCTGTCTTTTCAGCTGGACATGCAGTTGACCAAGAGAAGGAAGATAAAGTTGAGAGAACCTGCTTTATTTCTCATCAGGATTGTAAGGGCAGCATCATCTGTTGTGAGGGATTTCAGGCAAGGTTTGGAATTAGGAAGAAACTGATTTTCATAACTTGTGATTTGAACATTATTTTAAACTCCCCAGAGGTGAAGGGCTGGATGATCAGACAGGTAGGTTGGGTGGAGAGCCTAATGGCTGGCAACTGCTGAAGAGAAAATTGGGCTCCTTATTTATGCACCAATTACCTGAGAAAGTGAAGGCATCTGGTTAGCAGCTGCAGGGAAGTTATTAGGAGAGAGGTGCTAACAGTGGTAGAGGCCTGGGAAGAGGAGTGAGGCTCTGATTTGGTCTAAATTAAGAGAACCACTAGTGTCCTTCTGAGAGTACATGTATCCTAGTTTGGTTTCTCCTTCACATTGCTCAGCAGAGAACCAACTCACTATGACCCTTGAGAAGTAGAGCAAAAGAGAAAATGCCTGAGTACATCATAGAGTCTCTTATAACTTGGTCTTCTCTATTTCCTTCTGTCAGGCTCTCCTCAGTTAGCTCTGTCCTATGCAGTGTACTTTATCCTGAAGGGACAGTGAGGAAGGTATGAAGTAAGGGGTACCTTCAGACAAATCTACAAAGAGCTGTGCAGCAGGATCCTAAGGGGAAGAGGGAAAATAATTGCAGCAAGTCTCCATTCAAGTTAAGAGTGTGCACTGTATCTCCCACTCACCTGCAGCTTCCCAAACAGAAAAAAGGTTAGGACATCAATGGTAGCAACATTTGTTTTCCAGCCATGACTCACAGTCATGTGAAACACAGCAACTTTAGGGAGGAGGGTAAGAATAGTATAGAGGGCTGGTGGTACTTAAAATAAATGTCCCACCTTCTTCATATAGACCCTGACCATTTTTGAGAATATTGTTAATAAACTTGCTCCATTGTATTTTAATTTGCAAAATTAATAGAGGGTACCATGTAAAGACATGTTAGATGGAGGTATGTGTTTCAGAAGCTGTACAGTGCTGTTCAATTACACTTTGTCTTTGCTATAGCTAATACTGAAATAGCCCCACTGAGTCATGATAAATGTGGTCTTTAATAATAATAGTGAGCTCATTTCATACTGAAAACTTGATTGCAGCAGAAAGAACAGGTGCCCCAGCAAATTTATGACAGTTTTCCAGTTTGTCTGTTATAAAGAGTAAGACTCGGCTTTAGTCAACCAGAAACTATTGAAATATAGGCATGGAATGGAAAAATAGAGCCATTACAAGTGTTTTTATTGCAGAAAATAAAAAAACATGATATGCCAAACTGGATTTAGATCCCTTACCTCTTCGATACCCCCTCCCCCCCCCAATGCATTATACACATTTCTTTTCTTTCCATTGAAAGCCACATTCCTGTGAAAATCATTCTCTGGTTCTCAACCTCTTCCAGTGTTGCCTTGACCCTGGATAAAGAGTTATATTTTTCCAGTCTACATGCAAGCCCTATTCTGTTACTAAAGCATGATACCTGTGCAGCTGTACATAGTATTTTGGAACTGTGCAGCAGGCTTGTCTCTGCCTGCAGCCATCCTTTCCTCCCACCTCACTCCACAGCTAGAGCTAAATATGATGGTTACTCTTCAAGGAGCAGACAATCTCTCTCTCTCTCCAAAGGGACTGTTTGACCCAGAGAGAAATAAGCAAGCCAAGGGAAACAGACAAGTCTCCTGCTTAAGCTATGCTTGTAAAATGCCATGATATACAATGCTTACAAAATGAGCTTACAGCACCAGGTCAAATACTTATCTCCTCTGTCAATAAGTACCATTGAATATACCCCCTTTTTTCTGCCATAAATCACCATTGTGCCTAAAATCTCACAAGTTAATACTCCCATTGTGTATGTGGTGTTTGCACTCTGATCATCTTTAACAAGTATCTCCAGATGTAAAACAAAAGAAAGCCTTGTTTGGTAGAGCTCTTTATATTGACTTAATCTATCTCACAACACCAGTTACACAGGTGTCTGTAGATACAGGCCTAAAAACACATTCCTAACTTCATCTTCCAGTAGTTTCCCTCTGAAGACACCAGAATAACAGCACGTAGAAAGAGCTTGCTAGTCTGAAGTCCTGATAGTACAGATATGGGCTGTGTGGTCAGATCTACAGTCATGCTGGGAAAATTGCCTTGGATTTTCATTCACACACCTTAGGCCCCTTCATTCAGCATCTGTTCCTTAATCTTGGCTAAAGCTTCACCTTCTCCTTGTAAGGGGAAGGCCAATGCAGGAAAAGAGAAGTCATAAACTGCAACCTGGAGAAGGGTCCCCATTCGGAACCCTTTCTTTTTCCTCCTTCTTCTGCAGATGCTCACCCTCTTCCTTTCCACAACTTTTCCCCACAAGCTACAGCATTAATAACAATGTACAGCCTGTACTGTGTTCTGAGCAAATGTCAGAGAAAAACTACATACCTTTTGCTGAAGAGTTTCCTGCATGAACAGCTGTTTTGCCTCCCATGGGAAAGTGTGGAAAGAGAAGGCACCAGCAGGCCAGATTCAGTCCCTAGACCCTGGTAGGATATGGCACAAAATGCAATAAGTACTATTCCCCATGCCTGGTATCAATAAAGTTGCTAAGTGAAGGCACATAATCCCTTATTTACTAAAAAATAATTCTTTGTTTCCTCAGATAAAAGTATATTGTTAATATTCTGAAGAAAAAAGGCTACTTCAGCAGTTTCATGCCAAATTGGAGAAACATTACTCAAGTACTCAAGTTTCTTTCATAACTTTTCTCAAGTTAGTATTTTAAAGTGGAATTTGGAGGTAAAGAGCTAAAAGAACTCTCCAAATTGGTGTGGTGCTTATGTGGTTTACCAGCCTTACGGCTTCTCTCTTTCCATTGTCCTGATGCTGTTTTTCCTTGGTTGCTAATGATTCTCACCCCTCATGGCTATTACCTTCCTTCCACACCTCCCCTGCTCAATAACATATTTGCCCTGATCTTCTAAGTGAATGAGCATCCTCAGTTTTTCGCACTTCCATCCTCTTGTTTTTCCCACCAAGCAGCCTGCAAACCCAGCGGCAAAAATAAATTCAGTTTCATAGAAATTACCTCAGAGTTCAATGCAAAGAGGTGACCAGAAAGATCCTACTGGATCCTGTAGCAGGAGCTCCAGACAACACGCAACAATTAATGTCATCAGAATGCAAACAGGTTATTACACCACAAGTGTGCCTTTTATAGAGAGTTTCAAGATACCAGAACATTCAGTAACATCGGATTGGTTAACATTCCTTAGCCGGGTGTTAGCAATCACTTAATGATTGCTTGACTACTACAGCACATGCTTCCAATTACAACATGTTTCCACCTTCCAGAGCAGTAAGTTCCAGGGTTGCAGCTGCCCTCTCCCTCCTGTGCATACACATCCTCAGGCAAGGTCCGGAAGCCTTCAGCTCTCTGCTTCGACTGTAAAGTAGCTGTCTGGATTGCTTACATGACCGTGTTCACTCAAGTACATTCCCACAGGGTTCTCCCACAGAGGAGCTAACTAAAGGAATCATCCTTTCTTAGACATCTGGGAGTCTACACAGGGCGCAGACCAGGCTTCATAAGTTCTGCTGTGTACAGAAGAACCACCTGTTCCTTCAGCTTGGTGTAGGCTACCCACCTACTTGCTTTTGTACTGTAACATATTTCATCTGATGAAACAGGGATAGGAGGAAGGTGTTCATATCTCAAAAAGGTCTCCTTTGCAGGTGTGTGTTTGCCACGTGCAAGATGCTTAGGTTAACGTTTGATGCACCCTCTATCATGACTATAGAGAAGAAACATCAAAACCACTCAGTGCACATACCAGAAAAGAAAGAAAACACGCAACACGGAGGATATGCATTATTAAAGGCACTGCTCTGCAGTTGGGAGGCAGCCTTCAGGGAGCAGATGGATTTTGTGTGCACCAACCAACAGATTTATCAAGAAACCTTAAAGGAAAATAATAATAATAATAATAAAGTTGAGATCTGCAGTATAATCCCATCTTAATTTAGTAAGAATGTCTATGAATTCTGATCATACCCAGGGCTATCACAAAACATTATGATAGGATATATTTACTCCTTTCACTCTCCCTAAATGTGTGTGTGTGGAGAGGAAGAGAAGTGGGCTTGACTGGGAATCTGCCTTTCTAGTGTTCATTTCACCAGGGCTCTGCAGAGTGCAAAACTTGGTGCACACACTAGTTACTGCTAGGATGCCACAGAAATGTGTCACCTTAAGTACTTGTTCCTCCTTCCTCCGGGTTAGTGTTTAACTTGTCAAATGCTGGGTATTACCCAAAGGCAACCTCAAGCATAGGTTGCTCACTTGCCTGGCCAAGGGAGACCCTGCTGCTGTGGTCCAACTTACAGCTTGGACCAGTTATACATGAATTAATTAAGAGTGAATTCTATCATTACCTGAGATTTTCATAGAACCATAGAAGGATTCGGGTTAGGAAGGACCTTAAGGATCATCTAGTTCTGACCCTCCTGTTACGAGCAGGGACACCTTCCACTGGACCACATCACTTCCAGATACATCATTTTGTGATATGTGCTTGCTTATGTTTGTTGTGGGTTTTGGTGGGGTTTTTTAAACTCGCTTCTCTTCATACATTTCTCCGAATTTGGGAGAGAAAAGTATTCTGTACTGCTGATACTGCTGTTGCTGTTTCAGCTTTATCACAGAGTAGTAGGATCAGCTTTGCAAGCCTTAAATTCTGTATTCTTATCATACTTTACTTTATCATAACACATGACCTTTTCAGAAAGTCCAGGATAGAAGAGGTTGGCTATTTTGAGCCAACAGAATGTAATGGTGGGTACAAAGAGATACAGATGTGAGACAAATCGTACCTCATGAGTGTCCAGGACATTAAGTATGATTTTCTGACTGAAGAATGAATCAATGAGACTATGCAAAATATTCGTCATGTGTTATATTTGAGTGATGAGGTTTTTATCTATTGAAGATGCTCATGGAATCTGTTTTATCTGTGTAAGATGCTCATGGAAAAAGAAAAACAAATGGTTGAAGAATATCAAGGAAGGCTTAGGCAGGAATAAGAACTGGAGAATAAACATGATTTAATAATGTTTTCAAATTAAAAGGCAGGTTCATACCCACTACAGACCACTGCTCAAAAGAGATTTAGGAAATGCTACTGTTTCAAACATCAAAATTAATCCTGGATTATATAGGAGAGTTTTAGGATCTAGAAAGAGCTACAGAGAAGCAAGCAGGTCCTTCATATGGGGCTAGGGAAGTGGGGGTTTCTCTTTTTTTAGGTAAGCTGTTGAGTTGAGACTGCCAGAAGCCCCATCTGAAGTTTTCTCTAAGGATAAACAAAGCTAATGGAAGTCTGTGTCAAAAGAAGCGCTTAACACTGTGCTCTTAAACATGTATCAGGAGTTAACTGTGACTGTTTCAGCCTTAATTCTACTAGCTCCATTCAGCTACTCTAGGGAGTCTTTTTGTGTTTGTATAATCCTCCATCTCATTCAGAGTGGAGCACAAGCTGTTCAACTGTAATGGTGAATTTGCACTTCCCTGTGTATTATGGTAGATTCATTATGCAGCTACTCTGAACCTTAAAACAGGTTTATCACCATTTTATTAAAGGAAGACCAAAAGAGAGGAGGAGGTTAATTTTTTTAAGTATCTTGCCTCCACCTTCATTTCAAAGATTCATTAGCTGTCCTCTGACTTCTGTGAGTATTCATTCCTCAGTTATCCATTACTTCAACTGCTGCCTTTCAACTGAAGAAGGTGTACAACAGCTCCATTAGCACTTCCTTCTTACTAGGAGGTCTGGGTGGTCCCTGCTGTTAAAGCAAGGAAGTATCAAACTGGAGGGATTGTATTTACTGAACAAAGACTACTACCCTTGGGTCTGGATATCACTGTGATTCACCTGTTCTCTCCCGCCCCACTTCAGAAGTTCCAGCACTTCAGTAATCCTGCAGCTGGGGAACACTGTGAGAAGGATCAGGGTAGATCCTGATATCTTTGAAAAGCTGGGCTTCAAATGTAGTTGCTATGTGCACAGTGAGACCTGCCTGGAGTCTGTAGCTACATTACCACATCCCTGTAAATTTCCATTTTCCTCCAAAAGAACTGCCAAGGACTGAGTTTGTCCTCAGCTTCACTGTGGGTATTGCAGAGCTGCAGTCATGTTGGCACTATCTGGGGCCATGGGACCTGTGCCTGGGCTGGAAAGGGAGAGTGTGTGTGATCACCAGTCTGGATGGCTGCTTCTGGCTACAAAGAGGGTGTAAAGCCACTGTAATTGCTTTGCATTCCTTAGGGTGTAGCAGTTGCCACACTGACAAGTCCCAGTCCTGGGGCATGAAGATGCCTTCTTGTTCCATATTCAGTTTGGATGAGATCCAAAGTCATCATCAAAAAAGAATCCACTTTTGACACTGGTTTGGGTGGAGAAGGGAAATTTTTGCACCGGTCCAGATTACAGTGAGATGGTATCACTGTGGCAGCAGGAAGGACTGAGTCAGGAGTCCGATGCTTGGCTGTTGGCATGGCCTGGAAATGACAGGGTTGCAAGTGCTGAGAGATCCATTCCTCTGGAGGCAGCTTGGAGAAAGCAAAAAAGAAAGCGCTTTTTCACCTCCAATTTGGAACAAGACAGCTCTGTCAAATTATTTGTGAGCCTTTAGACTGCTTTGAGCAGGGAAAGAGGACTTTGTTTCTGAGTGGAAACCATAGAGACATTTAATTACACTACAAAAAATATATACAATAAACAAGTCTATTTTATTTTATTTTATTTTTTTCAGCCAAATATACTAGAGAGCCCTAGAGGGAAAATATATTTTAGTACTTTACAGTTACAATTGCAATTTATGTTAGTCTAGTGTCTTTCACATGAGAAGAACCATATCATAAAACACTTTACAGTCTGTTTATCAATACAATAAACTGAGAATATTGCTCAATTTACTTTATTAGAACTTGCTGAGAGATACAAAAATAAAACCAGTTTGGATTGCTAGTGCTTGCTCTTTTTTTTTTTAAGCAAGTGAAACATTAGGAAGAGTAGGCATAGCAAGATAGTGTCTTAGTTATGAAAGAGTGTAAAAAAGCTTTAGGTAATGAGAAAAAGTTGATCTGAGGACAGATTTCTCTTCAAAGAAGTCCAAGAAATGGCTGGATTGCAAAGTTAAGACATTTTACTGAAGCTTGGAGCCAAATAAAGCCATTATAATACCACTGGTTTTGCCTGCTTGAATTGTGGGATACTTTTGAAGTTGTTTTTATGGCCAGCACTCGCTGGAGTTTGGTTCATTAAGTATTTTTGTGATACTGCAGAATCCTGCAGTAAAGCTTCAACAGAGGCATTCGCATGAAAATTTATGATGCAGGCATAAAAAGAAAATAAACCACTTTTGTTAGGCAAGGGTTTACATATTTCTGTATACATTTGCCCAGTACTAATGACTGGTATTGCAGTCAGTCACAAATGTATCATGGGCAGTAACCAGTTTGGTCCCAGAACTTAAGAAGATATAGGGACGGATTTCTTCTCTTTTATTAAACATTTTAACAACTCTGAGCCCAAATGCTTAACCTGCCTCAGAAACTGCTGCCAATTATTTTACATCACACTCATCCAGTGCAATTGTGCAATGAGCAGCAACTGTGCCCCCACAGATTTTGCTGTGGAGTGATGCTGTGTATGTGCATACGCTTTTAATGGTGTCTGAAAGTCACATTTTCCTAGTTTGGAGTGATAAATACAAACATGCATTAATTGTGTCAGAAGGGTATTGAGTGCTGTTCTACAACAGTATCACTCGCAGTCAGTTGAAGCTGTTTGAGAGGTTTAAGTGGGCACTTCTGTATGTTAACAGCTTTTGATTTTTTGTAAGCTTAACTTCATTTTATAAGGCTCTGTTTTGAGGTGATGGAAGTATATCCTTGTTGTTTGCTATTAATATTGCAAGAAATGCTCTCAAATTTTCCTCCATCCTGGTGCAGATTGTAAGTTTTCAGCCTGTTGTATTATAAAGTTAGTCACAGGTATACTTGCTTTGGAGTTTTTTTACAACAAACTTAAAACTAGCCCTAATTTCATGCTATGTCAGTTTGTTGTACATTATAATACTTGATCTTTCTACATGACTATTCGTATGTCTCTGCCATGCTGCTTTGCCTTGCTTTGCAAACAATTGTTACCATTAGGAACACTGGCAATTCAAAATTGTGCTTTATATTTTATATCTATGTAATACTGTATTCTATCATTTAGTCAGGAAAGACAAGTGGTAAGTGAATGATATTCACCGACAAAATTAAATTCAGAAAGACAAATAACTGTGCAATAACAGGAGATCAGAACAAATAAACTAGTTAGACGCTGAAAAAAATCCAATCCAGGTGATTCATTGCTGCTAATTTCAGCGCAAGTGAATTCTATTTCTGTTACCATCAGAGATTCTTCAGGAATGCAAGCATAAGCCCAAACAGGAGAAATGCAAAACCCGTCAGATGTTTGGAATTCAAAGATATACATTATCCAGTATGAGACTGCCAGGTACAACAGGGTCAGTCCCGTAGATTGGGAAAATCAAGTTTTAAAACATAGGGTTATTGTTTTTCTAATTGCTTTGGACACCTCTGTGTTATTTAGTAGTTATGTATTCGGTAACTGCCTTTCACAGTAACTTCCATACAAGATGACATCAGCGCAATGCTGCAAGAACTAGAAGACTCTGTGAGCTCAATTTGTGTTTCTGTCAGCATTTAATTGAATCGTCTGTGAGGAATTGCTAGGCCTGCAGCAATTACTATCAAGAGCAGAACTGTTAACTTAAATCTTCCATACCCTCTTTCTTCTATAGAAACCACTTTCTGTAGGTCTTGTAACTTCACTTGCTTGCTCAAGTTTATTGCATACTTCAGCGCATGTAAGATCACTTTCCAGGTTGTGGTCAAATAAACAAAACTGTAGTTTTACCAATCCCAATATTTATCATCATATTATTTAAATTCCAGAGCTTCTGGTTTCCAATTTGCAGAGTTAAGCTGATAAAACTTCCCTGTTTAATGATACTTCATTGAAAATTAAGTTTGGTGGCTCTTCATGCCACAATGAAAGGTCACAAACATAATTTTTCAATGAATTGACTACAGACCTATAGACTCCTTTAGAAAGAGAACCTGTAGTGTTCTTCTTAGCTTCAATTATGGCCTGGCTGAGGGAAAAGGAAAGTAGAGCTTCTGACTTCACACTAAGTAGTTCTAAGGTGTGATGTTTAACACCTGCTTTTCTCTTTGTTTTCATATTCAAGGTGCAAACTGGTGGCAGCCCAGATCTTAGAAGTACCTTCAGTCCAAAGCAAAAGAAAAAGCTTATGTAATCTGTCTTGCAGGGGTGCACTGTTATGAATTTCACTGTTTGCACATGTGAAGGACACGTCAGTGTTTGGCCCTCCGAGAAAAAGTGACTTTCTTCAGCATTACCTTGAGGAGCATTCAGAAAAGGGGTAATGGAATAACAGCCCAAGAGGGGGAAAGAATAAATAAGGTGTTCAAAGAAGATGGTAACAAAAGGAGTCAAACATCAATCAAGCTTTAAATACTGATAAAGAAAAGAAGTTTAATGTACCATCAAAGAAAAACAATTGTGCTGTTAAATGAAAGAGCATCAAAGAAAGAAAAGAGAGCTTAATCCAGAGGAAGAAAGAAACCATCACAGCAAGGTGGGAAAATCTAGAACAAAAGGTAAGGGATGAGAAGTTTTTCTGCCTTGCTCAAATGTAAGTGTGCATGTGGCATCTGGGAATAGCAATATTTTGCTTTGAAATTTGCATTAAAATGAAATCTTAATCACAATAGAAGGGAAATTAAAGCTTATGTGGGGAGGGGAAAAAAGGAGCCTAAACCACACAAACAAAAAGGAAAACATCCGGAAGACAGACAGGGTGGGATAGTAATGAAGACAAAGCACAGTGAGTATGAGTGGGCATAGAGAAGCTACGGAAGTGTGTCATATGCTAGAAACACATATCCCATGGAAAATGAGACGGCAGACAGCGGGGGATTGGATGGTAGTGGCTGAACTACAAGGGGGACAGAGGAAAATTTATGTCACCAGAAACCCTGCAGGGTAGGAAGCTGACACTTGATGACTATGGAAGTGGTTTCCTGTAGAAAATATAAAGCAACTTCCACTGCAGATCTGAGTGAGATAACCCCATGTTAAAATAGAGATTAAAATCCAAACAAAGAAATTAAGTGGGGTAGTGTCTGTAAAGCAATATGTTTATTCTTATTGATAAAGATACTTCTCTGGTACTTTCAAACTTGCTTGTATTAAAGTCCTTTTCGCCTCTCAATCATTTAATGCCTCCCACAAAGAAAACAAGTCTGAAAGCTTTCCTAAGCACCAGAACATTCTCATTCACCTGATACTAAACAGCTACTCACTCCACTCGCCTATGCAGGCAGGGATTTGAATATTTGTTCCCATATTTGTTAGAATGCAAATAGTTGTTTAAAAAAGGAACTGATCAGAAAGGTTTGGGGGTTTGTTTGGGTTTTTTTTTAATGTGGCATCTTTACAACGTAGTGTGTCCTGCCAGACAGTATCAAGAGGATTACCCAAGCAACTTGTGTAGAGATAAGAATATTCCCTGGCTTTTGTTAGGAGAAAACTGTACAAATGTACCTTCACTCTCTGAGGCATAAACCAGCCTTTAATTCCTTTGCCTAAGAAATAAACTCATTAAATCTGTAACTTCTTAACATACCATTTACTTGTACATTCTGCTGAAGTGTCAGAGATGGGCTAGTGGATTAAATAGCTGGAATGCCTGATTTTACCATGCCCTCATAAAAAGGGTACAAGAATACAGCTTTAGTCACTCCTGTTTGCCTTTGTTTTCAATACTTGCAATGTGTTATAAGCCTCTGTAACAAAAGATCTACTTTGTTCTCTGCTTTTGAATGCACCCCTCTACCTCTCTACACACAGTCTTGCCCCTGTTTCCAGTAGCAATGATTTTATGTGGTTTGTATCCTTCCTCTGTTGATTCAGTAACCAAAAATCAGTATCCCTACTGAAAAAAGAGCCCCTTCAGACAGCAAACAGAATTTATGGGTGGCTGTAGAAAGTGGTCACCTATAGTACAGCTGTAATACATTTTCCAGGCTTGGCTTGCTGTGTAAAAGGAAGGGGCTGACCTGCCTTTTTCTCCTACCTCCCTGGGACCTTCATCCTTCAGAGCTGAGAAGTCCTCTGCTGTGAAGAGTGGAACAGTGCTCAGGGGAGCTATATCTGTGCAACACCCACAACTTCATGAGTGCATTCATGTGAAACTTCATTTGCTTCCTTCTTCCTCTTGTCAGTTTTCTGTTTTATTTTACACATTTGCATGACTTCCCAGAATATCCTTGAACTTCTCAGCAAAAAAGAAGCTTAATAAAGCTCTGAAAATAAATACTACTTCTGCAAAATGTGATAGTCTTTGTAAGCTTGGGTCAAAAAGTTTGGGTCAAGAAAAAGAACATTTCTCTCATTATTTGTGTTGGCTGCTGACTGGCCGGGCTTGGGCTGCTCAGACCTTCACTGTTTGCTCTGGCTCTGACTCTCTCCACTTCATCAGAGTTACCTCCGGTGGGGGTGGTTTAACTTACCTGACAAGTTTATGTGTTGCTTTTGGCTTCCCTTCCATGTATGCATCTCTTACTGAAGGATAGTGTGGTGGGACGTACCATAAATTGCATTAATCGTAAAGCAGAATAAAGGTCTGGGGAATCCTGAAACCTGATGGAGGCAATAATCACCAGGGGAGGTTGTCTTATTCCTTGGAACATGGGTGGAAGTGGTAGTGGAAGAAGCAAGCTAGGAGGACTAGTCTGAGGCAGAGATTGAACTTCAGCTGAATTACAAGGCCCAGTGCACGCTTGCCTGCTTCCAGTCCAGCCTAGCTTCATGCCACAGATGACAGTGGCCTTCATTGGGCAACTGATATTCTTCCATTTTCTGTGCCCTCTCACCATCAGCTTTACTGCAGCTCCAGGCTTTCCCCACTCTTGGCTCAAGCAGACCTGGTTTACTCATGTTCCTGTTTTATCTGCATGAAAGAAAAGAGAAGGATTTTGTACCTGAATTTCTTCAAACTATTGTGTGTCCCAGGTCAATCTTACTCTGTGTTTTCTTTCTTCCTTCAGTACCAAGTTTAAGAACAGACAAACTTTCCTTGCAAGCTGAAAATGAGTGTGATTGTAGAGGGAAACTTTGTAAATGTCAGAGCTCGCTTTCCTTCAGGCTGTTTTACAAGGGGGCTACTTTGTCTAGCAGAATAGGTTGGAGCAGAAAAACTGTGCCCTGGGTGAGCATTTGATTTTCTGACTGTAAAAAGACGTGGTACAATTCAGGTCTGACAATGTCATTATCTACTTTTCACCTCCAGCTCCAAACCAAAGGGGCCATAGGTGAAGGGAAGATGAGTTCAACCTTCCTGCCCTCCAAGTGCTGAGACCCTCTTACCAGGCTGGGGGCATCCATGTGAATAGATTTTTCCCCTCATGACTAGACTGAGACCAGCAGCTCTCATAAACCACCAAAATCAGTCTTTTGTTTTGTTTTCTTTTCTTCTTTTCTTTCTTTAACCACTGATGCTGTGGCTCACAGTTGGAGCTAGCAGGAGTCCCTCTTCCCCTCCTCCTGGACCATGCAAAAACTGCATTTGTTTTTAAACCTTTGTGACTGCTCCCAGCAGGAGAGTTTTAGGTAAGCAATAGGTGAAGTAGCGTCAGATGAGGAAGAGAGCTGAATCAGAGAGCATGGAGCTCATCCATAGCCTGGCCACAGTGACAAGCTAATAAGAGGCCATTGAGGAGTGTCTGTGTTTGCCACAGATCTGCAGATGCGCTCTTCTGTCCCCGACTCATGCAAAGGATAGCCTGGCACTGTGCTTGCTTTCTGGGAGATAAATATTCCCACTTAGGAGACCAGGGAAAAATATTTTGTATTTTTATATAATACAGCTAGTGGAACTAGGATATGAATAATCTGCCCACCCTGGCAAGGAAGTGATATTTATGTGCTTTCATCTCGGGTGTGTGAGAGGTCACTGGCAAAAGGTATGCAGGAAGTGGAAGCTGTGCAAAGACCAGCCTGTTCCCAAATACTTTAAGAACCAATGTCATAGCTCTCCACTCCTGCAGAGAGAAGGCAGGGTGGAAACCACAAAACAATAAAATCCCTGTAGGTTGTGAGGGGTTTCCAGTGACCGTCTCGGTAGTTTCAAGGATGATACTTGAATTGGGCTCCTGTGACCTGAGGAGTCATCTGGTGTAAAGCAGGGAAAAGGATTTCATTACAGAGAACAGATAATCTTTGTTCTAATGCCTTTAATGCTATCACTTTCTCTGCAGCTGCTTTACACATAATAACAGCTTAGTTTTCATTACTGATATATATTTTTTTTAAAGGCAGCATCCTCTTGTCACCACATAAGCAGCATTAGTTTCATTCATTCAAAACCATCATTTCTCTATGGCTACAGGGTATTACATCCTATGTCATTCCATATAATAGTCTTCCAGGAATATGTATTTTTCACCTTTATTATTGAGATTACTTCAGTCAGCAAGTGCCCATGGAACAGAATTGCAAATGATGCATGCAGAAAGTTAGCAACAAGCTGTATTTCTTCTGTTCGTGTGCTACACTGACCCTTAGGAACAAGACCTAACGCATAATATAATTTTGGGTGTCTTTGGGGGCTTGTGTAACTTCTAAAGGAAAAAGCAGACAATAGTGTTTTCCTCAAAGAGCAAAAATCATGCAATTACTCATTCATACGCAGTGTTAATCGTGCCTTACATCAGGAACTGGGTGCTTCAGCATACTGGTGATGGACAGCATAACACTTTTTCATCATGGATACTGGGTTTGTTTAATTTCCACTGGGGTCAGATGGTGATTGCATGAGTTTCAGCTTCACTTGAAGAGGGTTTCTGACTGAAGGCCAGAACTGTTCTTGAAAATGTGAGTCATGTGGTATTGCCAGATGGGAGTTATGATTTGTGATGGCATTTCTATACCTGAAAAAGTACAAGGAACAGTCATGGTGAAAATACGATTTTGGTGGTAAACCTAATTTTGGCTGGCACAGTTTAGATGTTATGCTATATCAATGCTAACAATGGTACCAGACTCTCACGCTATAGGACATGCTGGCTTCAGTGAAGCTTTACTTACGGGTGGACTAAGGGCTGACTGTTGAAGGCAGTTATCTTTGCTGCCTAGTAGGTATGCCCTTGAGGCTGGGATGATGTACATAACTCTGTGTGTGTTATCTGCAGTGCACCTCTGCATGGCTAAACAGCAATTTCATCTCCCCACCTGTCACCAGTCTGTCATGAAAGCTCAATTTGTTTTGAGAAAACTCAGATGCATCCTCTGCATGCCAGAAGTAAGGAATCAGTAGGTAGTGTCTGATACTGTCTTAATGCTCTCTGTTAGTGTAGTAAGTGAAGTGCAGAGCATCTAGTCTTGCCCCTGGTTTGTCTCATGTTGCTCTCTTTTGGCATGAATTTGTCAGGATTTCTTGTAAATAGTACCTGCTGCTACCAGGCACAGAGATAATCCACAGCTGGAGCATAAACAAAGAATATTTTATTAAATAATTAACTTTGAATTCTTCATGCAATGGCATAAACCATTGTCTTTTTGTAATTCAGAATGTCTCTTTACATGCTGCAAATCTGCTGCTGGGACAGCACCGCTTAAGGGCTTGTGTAGCATTCTCCCTGGCACTTGAGTGTTACTTCACAGGCAGCATAGAGCGAGCCCTTGAAGGATAACTCACATTGTGAGCTCTGCCAGGCTGTAGAGGAGAAAGGTGATCCCCAATAGCTATACCAGAGAAGCAGGAGCTTAGTTTTATATGAAATTCCTTCCATAAGTACTTGTTCTCAATAGATAAGTGAGTGGAACCACCAGAGCATATATGGGATGATGCTCTAAATCCCATGACACAAGGCTTCTATTTTACAAAAAAAGAAAAGATGGAACAACAGCTCTTTCCTCTTGTTTCGAGTAACTTTTTGCCTCAAGAGATTGTAATGCAAAGCTTTGGATGATGCTTACAGACATTTGGCACCTTGGATATTACAACTCATGGGCATCTGTGATAAATAAAAGATGAATTTAGGACGGACCAGCAGAGCACAAACGTGCAAAGGCCCACATGTATCTCCTGAATTCCTAGCCTAAATAGACCAATAACAAAAGGATTTAGCCTCTTAGCCTCTGGATATGGGGGATCACTCTGCTTTGTAAGATTTTTTCTTTTTTTTTTTTTTTTCCCCTTGAGATCATATCTTTAAAAAAAATTAAAGAAATATTCTGCTTTTTGACAGGGTTTTCTGCATTCTTCCTATAACGGCTCCAGGCAAATGTATCTGTCACGGAGAATGAAAAGCATTGTTTGGGGGTGGCTGCCTTACGTGAAATATGGTGCCAAGAGGGTGACAAAGTGCTAAGCCCTCGGAGACTCATTCTATAAAAACTCTGCTAGTTTGGAACAGACGCCTTGAGTTTCAGCAGGTTAACCAAGTGACAAATGGGTAGGTTGGCCAGGCCTTACTGCTGTGGGAATCCTATTGCCCAAGCAAGTAATTAAATCATTCACACACAAACCACCTCACAGCAAAAATACATTTGTGACAGGACATTCTTGTTCAGCTTGAAGAACCAGATCCCCAGCTCTTGAAGGCTGTGTGAGAATACGGGTTCAGTGTGAGTAATCCTATTGTTTAGAAATTATACTATTATAATATCTGTGTGTGCAGGAATTATACAGGAACACAGAAAAACACTTCATATCCAATTTTATATTACAGAGCAGGGAGGAAGTGAGTTTAGAGCTGTTTCTGAGAGGAATCAACACACCTTCAAAAAAAGTGCCTGGGGCTTAGGGATTCAAATGTTCAGAAAAGTTGCAATCCAGGTAACAGTGGTTTCAACTAAATTGTAGATTTTAATGGCGACAGTGGGATTCAAAGCTCTGGCTTTTTAAACTACTAATATTTGTGCCTTTTTCTAAATGTTGACACTAAAAATACCCTCAAGCAGTTACTTGAACATTATCTCTTTATGAAAGCACAATTTGACAGGGTCTCAACATAAAAATGGCATTCCCTTTAGGTATCTCCAGTCACACCCCTCTGAAAATCACATTTTCCTCTGTGAGAAAGAGTCAAGGATGACCTCCCTCCTATCATCCTGGAATGTCAGCAATCTTCAAGTAACTAAAGTCTAAAACTGTCCAGACCAGTTGTCTTGAACATTGACTCATTCTAGCTCTGCCCTCTGATAAAAATCTCAGGCTCTTCTCTTGTTTATTTGTCTCTCCATGTATCTGCCCTCCTCTGCAGATACAAACAACAGGGTAACAAAAATATTACATAATGCTGAAAGTTCCCCTGGAGGGACAAGTCACCTTGGGCAAAGTGTAACCATGGAAAATTCCAGATAGCACGGGATGTTTTCTTTTCCTTTGGAAAATACCGTTGTTTTAAAAGGGTTGTGATAAAGGATATGCAGACTCAAGCCACAGCAAGCAGTTACTGCAAGCATTGTTTCGGACACTTGTCGAATGCAGCTGCTACAGCAGCAGGTACAAGAACGAGGCAGGTAGGTCCTAGTGTTCCAGAGAATAAACCCAGCACCCTTAATGTAACACAGTGATGCACCTGAGAGTCAATAGGGAGTTTTGTCCAGTGTCTGGCTGGAGCTGGGGAAGGATTCCCCCAGGCTGTTCCCAGGGCCAAGGCTAGCAAGCAGGTGGTGAAACTCAGGTCCCTGTCACTCAGCATCCTTCCACAGCTCCGGACAGTGATGCAGTGTCTCCCTCAGCACTTGCTGCCGTGGGCCTGGGCTTGCTCAGGATGCTCGCTCTGTCACCACAGACAAGGTGTATGAGGGGAGTGTGCCATGACAGTTATATTCTGCTCATTCCAGTCTCTTCCAGGCATCTTTCATCTAGTATGTGATACATCCCACAGAAGTATGGGGAAGCAGGGGACACCTAACTTTTGTTTAACAGCTTATAAATGCTGGCTTAATACTTCTGTTGCTGAACTATATATTTTCTGTCTGCAGAAGTACAGCAGAACCTATTTTCATGTCCATTTAGCCTGTGTGGCCTCAAAGTTTCACTTTGTGCCAGGAGGGGATGACTGTGCCTCTGTTGAAATCCCTTCTTTTCCCTCTTGGGCAGATCTGGGGAATAGCCCTCCACCCTAGGGTGAAAGGCAGGAGGAGGTCTGGGTGGAGGAGCTCTCGCTACATAGGAAGTGAGAAGGGGTAATGCTTCCCAAGCTCCTGGGCTCTCCTGGCCACCCAATAATAACAGAGCAGTATACCCTAACTTCCTTTGCACACCAGTCTTTTTGTGGGTTACTCATAGCACTTGAGAAGTATCTTCCCCATCTTTGTTCTCAGAACGAAGGTGGCAACAACCTCCGGGTCTCAGATTGTTTCCAGTGGTGCAGATTTCTCAAAGGAGCTCAGATTTACCCTCAGACATGTAAATGCATGGCCAGTTTTCTTTATGTCTCCTGGGAGCTCAGCACATTCAACATTTTGTGTGTCAAGGGTTAGACTGGGTGTTTAATGCATCTGGTTATTTATTGAGATGCCAAAAAGGGACCTGATTTTCAGAAGGATGTAAAAATAGGCAAGAATAGAAAGAAAAATGTAGTGAATCAGTATCATACTCTACATTGAGTGTTTTGCTTCTGGATTCATTTGGGGAACTCTGTCTCCAAAGAGAGTAACAAATTGCAGAGAGTTATCAGGAAGCAGCAAATACGGAGAGTCAAAGACAGAACTCAGACAAAATATTTGAATGATTTAGTAGTCCAGTGTATCATTACTAATGACTAAGGAGAAATACTATTACAGCCTATAAATGTTTGAAATGTGCAAACATCCAGGAATGAAAGAAGTGTAGTTTGATGCACCCAAACATGATCCAAAGGCATGGGGATATCAGACTTCATATTGGAGACACAGTTAAGCCAAATATCAAGTTAGAGTTTTCAGGTGGCAAGACACTGAAGCATCTTGCAGAAGAACTACTAAAAACCCTTATTGCTTGTGAATTCTGAAAGTAGCTTGAGCACAGTACTGACAATGTCCTGTGGAAACCCATCGTGCGGAGATTGAATGACTTAACATAGAGTGTGGTACACTTGACCTTAATTAGCCTTTAACATAACAGTTGAGCTCTTTAAGAGAAAGGCTGCTGCACACATTAATTCTTTAACTTTCCAGGTTGGGCTGGACTCTGAAAAAAGGGCTCTTGTGTAGAAAATTATCCTGTTATTAATGTTTGACACTGACCTGCTGTTTGACTGTAGGTGCGTACCCTTTATCTTTCTAATATGCTTCCTCCAAAGACCCAGACAAATACAGTTAGAGAGGGAGCCCTGGTGAGGTCAAGTTTGGATGGTGAGAGAACCAGAGCCATGCGGCATGCACCTGAGCTACTTGGCAGTCAAGCATCAAAGCAGAGGATTTACTTTGCAGGCTACACATAGGTAGTGTAGCTTCACCACGGCTGAAGTGGCCAGTGAGAGGAGTAGTGGCTATGCTTCTGCTGAGTGAGAGGTAGGCCACACTGCCAGAAAGTGGGGAGACCCCCAGGCTCCTCGTTAATTGAGAGCTGTGAGTTATATTGGAAGACTTCTGGGGCTTGCGAAGATTATTGCTATTTGCTGCTTACTGCAAGAGACAGCCTTAAGACTGTTTTTGTTTGTCTCTTTCCTTATATTTTCTCTGTTAACCTAAAGTTGAGACCACTAGGAGTCAAAGAGTGAAGAGATGTTATGGGCGGGAGGGATTGCAGCTCTTGTTCTAGCAGTGGAGCTGGTATGTTAGCCCTTAATATTTTCATGAGCTGAAGAACCCAGCAGTGGCATTGAGTTGTCTTATCAATAAACCAGGGTCTATTCTCACTATTATTGTCAGGAGCATCAGTGTTCAAGAAGTAAGGTGCTTGAAATCTACCAGAGCTTTACTAAACACCTCATTTGGTCTAGCCTCTCAAATTTTTGTCTAGTCTCAAATTCCCACACTTTCTGGGACATCAGAAAAGACAGAATATGCCAAAGATCAGTAGATCTTTCCTGCTGCTTCTGATTCCCAGGTTCTGCAAGAGTTTATTCTGCAAGCCTCAGGCTTTGGAACGGCAGAAATGAAATAAAACCTTAGCACAGCTTCCTAAGGTTAAGTGTTGGTAGATAGAGTTTTGCCTCCTCCTGATGCGTGTGGTGTGCTGTAGAGACAAGTAGCAGTCAGATGCTCTTTCTATTAAATCCACAATTAAACACATATTGTTGTGACTAATTTGTTGCATCTGTAAGCCCTCTAGACTATGGCAGTGATTTAAGAACATGCCACAGATTTCAGAACAAAAAAATAGACATGCCTTCAGTTGGCTTTATTGATTCCCTTTCCTTTTCTCTTTACTCATGTATTTTTACTGTATATTAGGTGTTATGAAATAATTTCTTTGTATTCTTTGTAACCCCATGATAGGGTAAACTATCTTTGTCCTTTCTCTAAAGCTCTTGTTAAAGGATTCACGACTTCTTTGATTAAATTAAATGGTGGGGTAACTTGGGTCACTCAGCTCTTACTTCTCTTGTAGGCATAATTACCACTACTAATAAAAAAAAGTCCTCTGGAAAGTTTCTAGTGCCTGGATTTTTTCCTGCAAACCTTAAGTGTTTATTAATTTCCTAATGAGAATTTAAGAAAGCAGAGAATAACAGAAGAAAATAATCATTAATGCCCTCTGTCCATGCTACATTTCTCCTTCTATTACAGCTCAGTCGAGACCACAGCTGCACTCCTGTTACTTATGGTAGAGTAATACATGCTTCTTAGGTTTGAGGATGGCTCACGAAATTTAGATACTCACTGTAAATTTCAAGGCCCTTTTGTCATCTCATTTCTCCTTATTCCTCCCCTTTGCTTCCCAAATTCTCCTGGGAATTCTGACAAATTCTCCTTTCCTCAGGGTACTCTAATTAGTTAATCAGTTAATTTAGACTTTCCTGAATCGGGCTCAAATGTAAATTTGCAAAGCTTACTTTAACTTGAAGCAAATCATATACAGATTCCCTTCGAAAGGGGAAAGATGGGGAGGGATTTCTTGAATTATCTCTTCCTTATCTTTGGAGAACTTGCTTTGTAAATTTTCTCCCCAGTGTTTTCATTAAGATGTCCCTATTGGGATGTCTAATTCTTCAGGACAAAGTATGATGTAAAGCAAATGTAGGTATGCAGCAGGAAGAGAATTTGTAAGGTATTATAAAATTTACCAAGTCTGTACTCAATGTAAGCACACCGAATACGTGAAGTATACCCCGGGTATTTTCATACCTTCTACGCTGCAAAGAAATGTCTCATCAGACTTCTTAACTGTCTCCTTGGGGAATAAGCACCAAGTCACTCTCCTGTCCTGGCTCCTCACAATAAGTCTCCAAGCCTTGTTTAAGGTGCAGAACAGCATTCTAAATACGATCGAGACTGTGCCCAGTTTTGAAGATAAAGTTTCATATTTCAGGGCTATCAGTCTAACAGTTTACACACGCACTAAGCAAACACACACACACCTAATGTCATCTCTCAAAAGATGCAGATAAAGGCTCCCATATGAGATCATATACCTTCAGCCTGTCCAGTGTCCTGGCTAATCATTCTTTGAGTCATAGCATAATATTGGGTGCTAATAAATCTGCCAACTCAGATTTATCTGGGTTTGCATTACTCAAAAGTGTTTTAAATAGTGTTCTTCTGTTTGTTGCCAATTAGTAACCTCAGCAGCTCAGACACAGTGCTGGACTAATAGGGCCATTTGAAGAAATCAGATGGACTGCATGACAGATGCAGCTGGTAAGCATCAGGCTTTATCCATGAGTGGTGTACCAATATGAATTACAGTTCCTTGAGAACACTTACAAATATCAGTATTTCTTTTGGATTTTGAAAGTGATTTGCAAAGGTTCTATTTGTTTTGGTAACTTCAGTATAATAGCAGCAATGCTATCAAAGATAAGTTATTTCCATTGCTATCAATCAAAGATAAGTTATTTCCATCAAAGAACCTTCTTTACTCAGTAACCCAGAAAAAAGTTAAAATACAAGTTTTTCAGTAACATTACAAAACAATTTCCCCAAACTTATGCAGCCACCCCCTGTCAGGTTGCGCAGTGCATGTGGAAGATCTGTGTGGCCAGGAACAGCACCCAAGCTCTTTTGATAATCACTTTGTGCTTTAACCAGCAGGTTACACTCCCTACTGTGACACATGCAGCCTGCCTAGGAGTGCAAAGCTTGCCTGTTTCTCAGAGGCTGACTCTCAGATACTTGCAAGCCACAGCAAATTGGCCAAGTATGGGGGAAGGGGGCAGGTACAGACGTCACCAGCCATCTGTCAGGGTCTTTCATGTTATCTGATTATGAGCAGGTTTGTCTGCAATTATGACTAAGGAGTAAATGTTATTAAATAGATGTCTGGCTTAAAAGAATTCTTTGCTTTGCAAATTTAACACTTGATTGACATCCCTGGCGACTGAAGTCTTCTCCCTCCCCGTGGGAGAAGGGAACGGCAGGCAGTCGCACGCAGCACACACATCCTCTCTCCTGGGGTGTCTCGGCTTGGGAAACCGTGCTGGGAGCTAAAAACAGGTTCAGTCATTGAGCCAACTAAGAAGCTCCAGTAGCAGCTGATGTTTAAATAGTATATGGTTAAATGTTCCCCAGTGAAACCTTTCTTTGTGTCTGTGTGGGCATTTCTGGCTAGCAGAAAGGATCAGAATAGTCTGTAGAGGATGAAATGCTCCAGTGCTCCTGTATAACTTCATATTATGAAGAGAGGGGTTTTTCAGAAGGAAGCTTGTGAGAAACACACAGAGTGGGACAGAGCAGAGTGTAGGAAAGCCTGTTTCTGTGACTACAGGTGAAGAAAAGCATTGACATTCAGCAGAGGAACTAGCCAGCAGAGGAGTGGAAGGGGAGATTTGTGAATGACTATAAAATGTAGAATATGGAGGAGAAATGTCTGCTTTAAGACTTAACATTTAGTGGGAAGCCTACTCTTACATTTATTTTCCTGGTCATCCTATATTTCTTTAATCTTTACTTCTTATTAGTTGCTAAAAAAACTTTTGCTGTGGCATCACTGCTGTTTTCTTTCTGGGAAAAAAGTATTGGCATAATCTTGGATGCAAGTATTGGCATTCCCTTGGATGCAGCTGAAGGGAGAGCAGCAGTCCAGAGACAGTTGCTGAGGAGTTGTTTTCTACTTCAGGGGTACAGAAAGAAGCCATGTATTTGTAGGGGGAAAAATTGGGGGGAAATTGTGTTAACGAAATTTTCTGGACTTGGAACAGGTATTTTCAGCAGTTCAGGCTCGCATAGTCAAAATCTGCTGACCAGAAAACAGGAGGTAGCATTGAAATAGCTTCACCTTTGCTTGACTTTTAACCCTGAGCTGCCATATTTTCCATTAAGCTTTCTTCACTCTGTTAACGCCATTTCTGCAGTGCCACTTCCAGTTCATGAAACACCCCTGTTCTTCTGAAAGTCCCTGCTGTTACAAGAAATTGCCCCAGAGCTTAAAGATTGTGATTTGTTTCTGTAGTGGTAAATGTTGCATTGTACCTACAATGAAATTTCTGTCAAAGACAATGTAAAGTGTTCACTCACACCATACAGACTGCATTTGAGCTAATGCTATTGCAGTAGGTCAGTTTGAATTAAAAGTGACAGGATACTTACTGTTAGAAGGAAAGAAAAAAGTGCATCTGAGTGTGCTGTTAATTCAGCGGCTAGGGAAAGCTGAGTGAAAATCTTCCAAAAGGCCTTCATCATTTAAGACCAATGCCAGCTATGTAGTATGGGTGAAATGAATGGAATAACAAGAAAAAGACAATAGAGACTTTGCATGTCAGTCCCTCTCCAGCTGAGATTTTACTATGCTGTTTTTTACTGCTCCTATTACAGTATCATCCAGCTGATGTCAGGACTCCATCATGCTACGGGCTGTCTTACTACATAGTCCTTGAGCTGAACAACTCTTTGTGTTGCTTGCAAGTAAATGCAGGTTCCTAACAGGGCAGTAACTAAGTTTGGTGAAAACAGATTCTTTGTGAAAAAATACCCTTTGCAAAAAAACCTCTTGGCACTGCCTTAAAAAAAGCAAAGTAAAACTGGAAAAAGTCTGACCAACTCTCAACATAGCTGTATATTAAATGTGTTGTCTGGGAGTGATTCTTAGCTCACCTGCAGAAGTATAAAATGGAGTAGTTTGCTTTATATGACAATTGTAAATCAGTGGTTTAAAACCATAAACCCAGTGTTAAACACTGAGTTTCTTGTGGCATTGGTATAATTTTCTCTTTTGAAAGCCAAAGTTCCCAGGCGTCTTTCTCTCTGGCAGGTAGAAAAACAGTTCAACAGATGATTCAATTCCCTGAATCATCTGAATATTGTTTAATTTTTAACAGAATCTTTAACATTTACTAATCTTTGTGTCTGGGACAACACACTTGTAATTAAGAGCCACATTTTGCTACCATGCATTGTTTCAGAAAAAGCGCATTTCCCTGTTGTATGCCTAGCACTGAAGTCTGTTCTGTTTCCTTTGCTTTTATTTACCTGTCTGTAAAATGGGACAGAAGTCCTTGTTTGGCACAGTCATGCTGTGTCAGTTCAATCACATAACATTTGAAGCAGGTTAGTCAGAGTATTGCACTTACGTCCTTAGGATCACTGGGTGCTTCTGTAATAATGCTGAAGTACTATAACTGAAACACTCATCTCCTGAAAACCCTTTTTCTTGTTGCTTTCAAATGGGAATATTGTATTCTTCCTAAAGAAATTGATGCAAATAGAGAAACATATACAGCTGAAATTATTCTCCTCTGCTGCTGTATTAATTCCTGACAGTAAAAGCCTGTATTACATGAGTGCAAAGGAAGTAGGCAGCATCTGAAAGCCCATAACAGATTCAACTTTAAGGCAAAAAGAAAGCTGCATGGTATACACAGTGAGGTTTCTTACAAGGCTACGGATGTTGCTTAAGTGGCATCATTCCAGGGACACCCCTTGAAGGCATTTGTTCTTCAGAAAGTTGCAGGGACAAAAGGATAAATGAACCTTTGCCACAGGCTCTGGCAGGGTAGGAGATGCATGAAGGGAGATCCTACAGGCTTGCTGACATGCTGTGTGTGGCTTACCTGGAGTGATTTATGTCTAAGTCTTCAAGCGTGAATTGCTTTCCAATTTTCTTTTCTCCCAGGTTGACAGTCATTAGTTGCTGACTTAATTCCTCTGCTTGTTTAGCTATAGAGTACAGCCTACAGAGGAAAAGAGAGAATCGGTACTGAACATACGAGCCAACTTTTCTGCTTCACATCCTTTGCACAGGAGAAAAAAGCATGAATACATCTGGGCAGCATAACCAGGCATGTCAGAAGTGTGTGATTATTACCATCCCCCTGTGGGAATGTAGTCCAGCGGCGTTCCTGCAGAGTGGTGGGGTAGGTACATTAGACTCTGCATCCAAACAAAGCCTGGCCTCCTATTTCAAAAACACATTTAAAAAGCCAGTCCACATTCTTCTGCCATTTGTACCTCTTGCCACGACTGTTGTTTCAAAATGCACTACAGCACTGGACACAACTGTTCTTACATCATAAGATGTAAACTGACAGGTTTTAGCTGGCTGTTGAGCATTAATGTAAACTGTCCAGTCTACTGACCTGCAGCATACATTGTGCTATTCACAGTGCTCAAGTACCTGGTGTTGCTGAGGTCAGTTCGTGCATCAGTGGGTGCATGTTCACAAAAATTATCAGGAGTACAAGCAGTGAGAGAAAAAACACCTGCATGAATGGGGGGTGGGGGGTGGTGTTGTTTTTCTTCAAAGTTGAGCCACGAGAATGATGTCCTGTGTAGATTGCATGGTATTTAATATTCACTGTGCTCACACTATAACCTTTCCTTCCACAGAGGCTTTAGTAAGATCTTCATTACCTAACTCATTTTTTCACTATACGGTAGGGGATGAATACCTCAAAGAGACTTGTTCCTTTGTGAAATGTGTGAAAAATTAAGTCTCAAAGATGACAGGGAGGATGAAGAGATAAGGAACGAAAGGGATAGGTGCACATAGCCATGTGAGTGCACACGCATGCACACATACACATACTCACTCCTTCTTTTAATCACATGGGTCTTGCTTCCCTGAGGTACCTGGCTAAAACAGTTAGATTGAGCTACAAACTCTTTGGTCTTTGTCCAATAGTTTCTGTTGGAAAGGTCCTTTGCAGGATTACATGCCAAGTTATTTTCTCATTTTCCAAACTGGAAATAAGGGACATCAACAGATCATCAGAAGGTTCCTGGATATGTTTTGTCAGAGAGGAAAAAGATTCCAAGAACTTAGTCTGCAGTGTCTCAGTTATGGGTATTGGGAAAAGCCTCTAATTGTGTTCTGCATAATTTTGAGTGAAGAACAAGTAAGCACAGTCTTTGCCAATGCCTCTCTAAAGATGCCTGACCTGAGCTGCTCCCATGTGCATCATTCCACATCAGCCCTTGTCGACCATAAGATTAATTTCTTTTTGTTGCTGCAGTGCCAGAGCTTCCTATATCAAACAGAGGAAGTAACTGAATGATTTCAGGATAGGAAGCAACAAAAAGATATTACTGTTGGTTTTCTGTTCAATCACATTAAAATGCCCATGACAAAAAAACCCCACCCCAAAACCAGAGAAACCCCCACACCAAATTAAAACCCCACAAAAATCAACCAACAAAAAAAAAACACCCCAAACTCCACACACCCTCTGTGCAGCGTTTTGTCAAGAGTAAGCATTTGATTTTCTCAGTGTGTCATCCCCATCCACTCCCTCTCTCCCTCCACCCCCGACTATTTTCCATTTAGAGCTCAGTACAGGACAGAAATGTACATGTTGGAGTGGGTCCAGGGGAAGACCACAGAAATTATCAGTGGATGGAAAAATGATCTTGGGAGCACATCTGCTATGAGGAAAGGCTGAGAGAGTTTGGGTTGTTCAGCCAGGAGAACAGGCTTCCAGTTGACTTTATTGCAGCCTTTCAGTACTTAAAGGGGGCTTATAAGAAAGATGGCGACAGACTTCTTTAGCAGTGCCTGTTATGATAAGACAAGGCATAATGGTTCTCAACAAAAAGAAGGTAGATTCAGTCTACATAGTTTCTTGTGACAAGTGTAGCGAAACACTGGAGCAGGTTGCCCAGGCAGGTGGTAGATGTCCTATCCCTGGAAATATTCAAGGTCAGCTTGGACCAGGCTCTGAGCAACCTGATCTAGTTGAAGATGCAGGGAGGGCTTGGATTAGATGACCTTTAAAGGTCCCTTCCAATCCAAACTATTCTATGATTCTACCTTAAACATCACTTGTAGCAGCAGCAGCGAAAAGGGAAAATGAGATTGTATATCCTGGGAGTCTAAGGCTTCTTTGCATTACTGATGTGAGTGTTGCTTTTAATCTGCTAATCTGCCTCTTCCACCAGTACCTGGGACCAGTCTGTTCCACTCAAGTCCTGGAAACATCAGTTGCATACTTTGATTGGTTGTCAGATGATGAAAACAGGCTCAAGCAAAGCTTTGCTTGGGAACAAGAGTTATTCAGAGTTATAACTGGACCTTCATAAAAATATGATACTTGGAAACTTGTGGTTACCTCACCAGTTTGATCAATCCAATTCACCTCAAGAGGCAATTACTACCTGAAATGTCACAGACACTGTACACCACTTTGAATCTCCAGAAATCATTCCTCCACTAAAGACTTTTCTTATGGCACAGTGGGGATGCTGGTGTAAAAAGCCTGGTTATAAATTGCTGGATTTAAAAGTAAATATCGGTATTCTTGGAACCAGGTTCCAGACCTCCAACTGTTTGAGCTTGACAGCCTTGTCTTTAACATTTCTGTATTTACATTCAGATTTCTGACTGCTGTAATCAGTGAATGAAACAACAGCTAGAATACTGTACGGAAAGACGTGACGGTGGAAGTTAAAGGTTTTTTTCATCTCTAAGCACCACATTTATTTTCTCTGCATGCATTTTTAGCTTATAAGTTAAAGCATCTTCAGTCAGTCACAGTTTGATTCTTTTTTATAAGGTGGTACTGGTACTTCATATAATGCAGCTACACCAAGAGCCTTTTACTTGACATTTCATAAAGAGATGAGATCGCAAAGGCAAAACAAGAAAAAGGAAACATGATGGCAGACCATTCAAAACTGCAGTTCTAACATTGCATGAAAGAAGTTTTCATTTCTTTGTAAATATCAATTAGAAAGCAGTCCCCTTCCCAAAATTAAGGAACTTGTGGATACTTTCTACAGTAGCAGGCTAACCAGCATTTTTTAATCATTACTTTTACTGCTTCTGCTGAATGAGAAAAAAAATAAGGCTGTACTATGGGAATGAAGCATAATTTACAATTTTTCATTTAAACATGCAAATGTCTATTGGAAAAAGACCGGAACATGTAGGAGGAAGAAGACAATTATATATTACATTTCAGAGGTCCTTTAAGCCTATATCTCAACAGTTCCCAGCTACTCAGTCACTTATTTTTAGATCTAAATTTCTCTCTATCACGCTTGAGTCTGTTACCTAATTTATAAGGTACTCCATCAAAACTTCCAGTTCTTAACCATGAGGTAACAAAAAACATCAAACATGTTAACTGAAGGACCTCCCAAGCAATTTTAAGGTCCATCTTTTCTAGTATTCTGCCCCTTCTCTTTTCCCTTTCTCTTCTTTTTCCTTTTCCCTCTCCCTTCTTTTTCCTTTTCCTTTTTTCTTTTCCCTTTTCCTTTTCCCTTCTTTTTTCTTTCCTTTTCCCTTTCCACTTTTGTTTTCATCTTTACTGTAATTTTGCATCTATCACGGGTCTGAGCCTGAGCAATGTTTCTAAATAACTTGTATTTATGATTAAAGAGGAGGAGGAAAAAAAATCCCAAATAACAAACTAAACATTGACCCTGGAGAAAATGTGTATTCCTAGCTCCATGTGAGAGAACAGGGTGCAGAAATCATCTGGCAGCAGCAGCCCCTTTGACCCAGAGCTGCTCAGTAGCACAGTGAGCCCTGCAAGGAACACAGTCCTTGGACCCCTCAGCATAGATGGGGCAATAACCACTATCATCAGCATTGTACAGGTAATGTTTGGCTGGGGACAGGTTGAAAAGCATGGCTGCTGAGGATCAGCCGCATCAGGTGTGCTCAGCATCACCCCCAGCCCAGGCAGCTGCCAAAACCCCTGGTTTACTCTGCACTAGGCAAGGCTCCCACGTGCTGCTGCTTTCCTGGGGCATCAGCTGGCTTTGGGAGGTGTGCAGGGCTCTCACAAGGCTCTCACAGTGAGGAAAATCACAAACTTGAGGCCATGGTGCAGTCCTTTCTGCTGCTGAAAAAATAGCTTGAGACTTTACTTTCCTGTGTATTGCAGCTGCCACCAAGATAGCCCCAGACTAAAAGCTGCTGTATAAAACATTCAGCCTCCTGGAAAAGTTTTAAAGCCTTTGGACTAGTGCCGATTCTCTGACAATCTCACCTTTGCTTTACATGAACTGGGAACTATTATACTATACGGTGTGATCAAGAGCTGATAATTACTGCCTTAAATCTAATGCTATGGCTAGCATACACATAGAATATTTAATACCTTTAACAAAAATAGAAAGGCAGGTGCTTCTCTGCAAAGCCAAGGCTTGTACATCCTATTTGGCAACTCTAATACCTTTCTTTAGATCTGCTTTCATCCCTCAAAGCTCTTTAAAATAACACAGAAATACCTATTATAATATTGTAAATAGTGATGCTCAGCTTTCTTTTCAGCATAGGGAATAAAAGAGCTCACCTTGTAAAAATGGGTTCTTATCACTGTACTTCCTTTGTGACTTTCCATGCATTACGCTTATCTTTAAACAGGAAAAAAGGTATTCAGTCTTGTAAAATCAATCAAGGTTTTAATGGATGAAGTCATCTTCTACTTTCTTTACATATCCTTTAAAATACATGCAAACTTTCCTGACTTGCTTCACCTGGCAAGCCCCAATCTGATCCTTCTCACCAAACTAGAGTAACTTATCCAGACACCAAAGGGATGTACAAAACAGCCTTTTGTGAAGGAATTCACCCCCTTATGCAACTAAAAAACTTCCAGGTTAGTCAGCAGCTCTCAAAGATCCAGTGAGGGAATATCTCATTTATTCATTCCTGAGGCAAACTTGAAAAGCCACTGCAAACTTCGGTTTTATCAGTGAATTAAAACCTAATGTCTCTTTTGTCTATTCTCCCCAGTTGCACCAGCTTCCTTCCCTGGAGTGTCTGTAATCTAAAGCCACAGATCAACAATACTAAAAATCACCATCACTAGCTCTTATGAGAGAATAGCAAAGTGCACGTGTCTCTGCTGGCAAGGACCATCAGTATAAACCAGAATACACCCTTGGCACAAAACTTTCTGTATAACCCCTTTTTAAATAGGCTCCATGCCCGCATCACCATCTCCAGTTAAACCACTGGCACCTGGGCCTCAGCAAACACAGAAGCTAGAGCACACTTTATGTTTAAACACAGCCCTTTGTGTTTAGAGAAATGAAAGGGATCATGTCTTTCCCCTCACCCTAGCTGCACCTTGCTTCTGACTCCTGCGCTGAATGGGAGATGGAGGAGGAGTAAATCAGTGTAGGGGAGGAGGAATTTTTAGTGATTTTTGTCAACGTAATTAACTTCAGGGCCTTTTTACTACCCCACACTTTTCTGAGGTCATTTCATACTTCCAGCGCAGCTCTCAGTTCCTCTTAGTGGGTTTTGTCTAAGAGGAAACTCAGTATCAGTTGTGTTTCAAACAGTATCAGCTGATGTACTTTCTGTTAGAGTTTACTTCCTGCACCAAAGGGCAGAAATTAACTCAGTGATTTCCTATGTCTTTCCTCTCTTCCTACCTTTTATTTGGGGCGGAGGGGGAGTGATAAATTTATAGCATCCTCCTCCCACACGACTTCCCAAGGTAGTAAGGTTGAACAGGCAGTCCAGACTAACTGCTTCGAAACAGGGGAAGATACTGCCAGGTAACAGGGGCAGGCAACCACACCTTGACATGGAAAGGGGTCTCACCAAGCCACAGCTCAACTATGCACTCCTTACTCAGGACTGTTAGCCAAAGGGCACCCCAGCATGGAATAAATACATCGTCCCTTCCAGAAGTTGCCTGAATGCTTTGTTACACACTCCTCTTTCTGTCCTATCGGCTTGGTGTGGGTGGAGATGTGCACAACAAGTTGCTCTTTCTCCCATCTCAGAAGTACTGTAATTTCCAAAGTGACTAAAAAGGACACCTGCACATATTAGTGGTCTTACTGCCTTTTATTTATGCACCACTTAAATTCCATTTAAATCCATCAGGCACACAAACAGGTAGGTAAGTACATCAAGCAGATGCTACTGACATTTTCTGCATTGAGGACCAGATGACAGTAACAAGCAGAGGCGCCTATACTGCTGTGTGTCAATGTTTTAAAAGCAGCTCCACAAATGCCACCATCTCTCAGCACCTAATAAACAGAAGAATATTGCTGAAGCTGCCAAAAGGGGTTAAAACTACAGCGCCTCACAGGAGTCAAACGCGCAGCTTGAACTCAAAGCATCTCTCCCACATTGCAGATGGGTGAGAGAGGCCAGACCATCACTGCCAGACAACGTGGGGCTTGGCACGAGCAGGCTGGGAACACAGAGGCAAGAAATGACGGTACATGAGTGACAGCAAGCATGACTGGGGGAGAAGCACTGGAACAACTGCCAGTTTGGGGAGTTACAAACTGGACTATTTAGCAGGGTTGCCTGACTGAGCCAGGCAAGGCAGCAGCTCTCCAGTCTGAAGCCTGTTCTCCCTCTCCTCCTCATAAATAAGCAAACTTCTGCTCCGCTGGCCAGCCTCTGGAAATCGCTTTCCAGCTGACACCAGTAGGTGAATAACACTCGATGAGCCTTCTTGGAAGCACAGACTACACCATGCTGCCTAATCGAGGGCAGAAACCTCTGCCAGGCAGCAGGGTACTGGCAGGTTCCTCTGCCCATTTGAGAAATGTCTCCATCCCTAACTATCCAGTAAAAGTGCTTTGTGAGCTTCAGGACAATGCCCGTAGGAAGCCCAGAGAATTAAAGCTGGTTAGATCCTCAGTTTATCACTTGTGCATTGATAGAGATCTGTTAGCATGAAAAGAGCTTTATCATTGTAAGATGAGGGTATGATTAATTTTATTGATGTGTGGGTTAGAAGGAATGAATTGGTTCTAAGTGCTTTGAGACAAAACACTACGATGTGTTTCTAGAGGGAACTTGGGAAAATAAACTTTACAAAGCAACAAGCGAGGTTCATATGGATTGGGATTTAGAAGCTGAATATAACATTTGATGCTCTGGTATTTGAATCAAGCCCAAACTTTGATTATCGCATTGATCAGATGATTAAACCTAGTCACCTGAAACCTGGTATTATGCACTGTGCAGGATATCAGAAGATACCATTTAAACCAAGAAGCATAAAAGGTTATTGCATCTCAATCATCAGTGTACGCCTATGCTGTGGCGATGCCATTTATAAAGATAGCAGGAATGTCACAAAGCAAGCGTTATGTATGGCTGCAAATGTTGTTGACTTATTCTGGGTCATTGAAGATTGACATTTTGGAAACTGCAGACACGTGGATGATATGGTGGATGTTATATGGAACAAGGCTGTTCTTCTAAGATTTCAAACTCAATTATGCAGATAAAAAAAGTTTAGATAAAATTCTCGGATTAATACAAATGAACTTTGGATGCTTATCTGAACTGACCCTCTGCAGGCATTTGGGATTATTCTGAATGCTGTTGTTGTTGCTGGAAATAACAGCAAGTTAAGAATTTAGTTTTAACTTTTGCATTTCTTGAATCTCATTTCCTGGATTGTGCAAAGGGAGGGACAGATTCCAAACTCTGCCCATTTTCATCATTTCATTATATCTAGCTGACTGTAGTGAATATCTGCTCTCCAGTGCAAAGAAATCACAATTTGAGCCTTAGTTACATTAAAAGCATTATGAATTGAACTATGAGTGATTTTTCTTGCTTTTTCAAGAGAGGATATTAAATAAAAGCTGCCCCCCGACTTCAGTTTCAGGGAGATGATAGACTGTCTTCATGGTTTTGCTTATTTCTACCCTTTTCAGGTCAAAACCTTAAAGTCCCTCTGTGCACAGCAACTGTTCAGCTCACACTTTCTGGTCAGGCTGCCAGGGAAGAACCCTGTGTCTGTAGCTGCCAGGCACACATCCTCTTTTTCTGTTTTTAGAAATACACGATTTCAGGACCAGCATTGTGCTGACATGGCTGTACTGCACTCAGTCACAGGATCTTGACATGTCACTGCCTTGCATCACATGAAGATTTCTGGTCTTGATGGAAAACTTTCTTTGTGGAGACCTCATGCCACACTTTACAGCTGCTGACATTAACATCAGAAGTTTGGTTGTGAAACAATTCCTAGTATTGACATAAGCAGAGATTTACAGCCTTAGACCATACAGGATCTTGTTCAGCTTCACCCTTCAACAGGATCCACTACAGCCCACCTAAGGGTGGCTGGCCTCTTTGCTCTCCTGCTGAATGGTAAAAAACCACCACTCAACTGTACTGAGGTTTTCCAAAAGAGGGAAGGAAATACTGCCTACCATGCATTACCAAAACCCCCAATCTCATTACCAAAGCAATTTATCCAAGAAATTAGAGGACATAAAAATGTAAATGACTGAATGCAAACTGCAGTAAGCTACAGACAGAGCATATGGCTGCATTCACCAAATCAGTGCCGATACCCATTCAACAACGATGCAAAAGCTCTCCAATGCTCAAGTATAAACAAACAACCGATTTCACAAGGGAAGCCTGTATGTTGTACACATACTAATGTACATTCATGTGGTGACTCTCCACAGAGTGGCAACTGACTGTCAGCATGATGGCCATTGATTTGGCTGTCTCAACGATCATGGACTACTCTTGGTTAGTTATTTTATTTGAAATCTAGTTTGGAAATGCAAGTTTCTCAGCCTTGGGTAGGTTGTGATTATCTAAAACCTCCTATTTAACCACAAGAGGAGTCTTTTGGCTGCCAGAAGCCAATGCACGTAAACATCAAGTTGAAATCTACAGTGGAGAAATACTGGTGCTCCAGCACCTCAAAATTAAAGTGGATTGACACAATATTTTGAAATACCTGTGCTCTCGAAACTCTGCCATTTGCTAATGCCACTATGTTCATAGTGTTCACAGTTCACAGATCTAGGTGTCAGCAACTAAACATAAACCTTACATACAATGTGTTATATACAGTAAGCACTGCTGCAGAGAAAATCATGGCCCACAGCTGCAATTGTACATGCTGCCCTCATTTCAATAAAAATTACCTCTTGTCACTGCTACCTGTAGAATAAAAAACAAAAAGGCCTAAAACTTGCTTGCCTTAAAGGAAGGGAGAGGGATGGGGGAAAGTAATGGAGGAAAGTAATCTCATGAAAAAGTTTAACAAGTTCTTGCCTGTGCAGCTCAGGCCAGGTAGCCCTTTGTCATGAGAGGCAGCTTCAGGAGGCTGCCAGGAAGCTTCTACAGAAAGCTTCCAGCTGTATTTCTCCAATATCGCTACAGCAGGGTTTGGGGTTGGTTAATATCACTATGTCTAAGAATGTACATTCCCTCCCAGACTTCTGACTGTAATAAAAATTTCCACCAGTACCTCAAGCTGAGAATCATTCATTTGTGAACAGCCAGTAAGTCATTGCCCAGACAGCTAAAATAAATCAGAATATCTATTTCCCAGAAATCTGAAGTAACTCTATTTGTTTGGATGGCAAGACACACACAATAGAATTAATTTCAATTAATATTTTTGACCTTCTCTATAGAGATCCTGATATTGAACAAAGCTCAGAAATGGAAACTGATCAAGACTGTCATTGCCTTTCAAAGAGAAAAGAAGTGGGTGCTGACACAAGCTGAAAGAGAGTGGCTATCTGCAAAGAGGTGACTGAACCACACAGCCCATCCTGGTGTCTGGCAATCCTGATGGCAGTGAGTAAATTTTCCCTCATTTGCTCAGACAGATGAGATCCACAGCAGGTGCAAAGCTCATCTCACGGAGACACAGTGTAAACCACTGAAGGAGATACTGTCCTCCAGGATGGCTGAAGAATACTTTGCTCTTATAATCCTCTTCTAGTGTGGTTTCCTCTCCAAGGTGACCTCTGACAGGAAAACCCAGAATAGCCATATAAAGCATCCTACTTCTACGCTTTCCTTCTTCCTCACTACAGAATAGACAAGATGCCTTTAAGAGATAGACAAGATCCCTTTCTTTCTTGCCCTCTGTAGGTCAAGTGAAAACTGAGGGCCTGGCTGTCACCATGGAAGCAAACTGCTGGAGACCATGGGGACCCCGAGATGGACACATTCAATCACATTACAGGTTCAAGAAGCCTCCTCCTTGTGGGCTAGCTTATGCCGAGGTTTAGCTGTCCATCTGAACTGTGTAAACTATAGGATCCTCAGGTATGTATTCAATACACTGTAGCTACTCCTCCAAGCAACTTCAAGGAGTACATAGCTTTTAAAAGACCATCCAGAGGTGAAAGTGTGTGGAAATTTGCAGAGAGAGGTTACCTGCTGGCTTAGAAGACAAGCCAAAAGGAAGACTGCCAGGAAGTGCCTCAGTTTGAGACAACAGCAGCTTCTGAAGCAGCTCATGTTTACAGCAGTTTCCAATTAACTCAGAAGAGGCTTACAGTGAAACATAACGCAGGAATTTGAAGCACTTTGCATGAAAGTCAAAAATATACAGTTGGAAACAAGCAGGCAATAGGAAAAAGTGTAGAGGCCTAAGAGCTCAGAACTGTCCTTAGGTTGAGCACAGGGTTGCCAGGATGATTAACAACCTCATTGGGCACTGCTTGCTGTGTGCTGGACCCCAAGCCACCCTGCTACATCACATCACAAGGCTTTGAGTAGGCAGAGGTGTTGGTGGAGGAGGGCTGGCTTGGGAGCATCCTGACCAAAAGATCTCCTAGCGTGCACCTGGTGGGCACTGATACTGGCTTGGTGACTAGTGGACACCTTCCTTTGTGGAATGCTCACATCTAGAGGACTCCTGGTCTTTCTGGCACCTACTCCAAAAGCTGCCATGGACTACTGTCCTAGGACTGCTCCTCACTGTGCCACAGACCTTCTACCTCCATGCAGATGTCAGGGAGCCAACAGAACTAATTTCCTTCAGATCTGGTCACTATCTTTGTAGCTGACACAGCCTAAATGATCAGATGAGTCAAAGTACACAAAGCCTGGTTCTAGACTCTGAAATCAACTTTCAGCATTTTCCTGTTCAGAAAGGCAACCTAATCCCCCCTGAGGCCAGTGAACAACACCCTGATGTTTCTGAGTATCTCATACTACATGCAAGAAGCAAACAGGCAAAAATATGCAAAATCAGACTTCATAAGAAGAAAATGAATTTGCAGACACTGTAGTGGACAACAAGAGCCACATCTATGCCGAGTATTCAGAAAGAGAGGAAATTAATTAAAGACATAAATAAAACAAAAGTGCCTGTCTGGTGGCAAAGCAAAATGCTTCTAGATCAAAATAGGTAGAGATTTACTTGTTTTGGTGGAGATATCTCTTGCTGTTAAAAGAAAGTATTAGAAAACTGACACAAAAATGCAGATAGAACATGTCTATTTTCTCTAGATCTTATATCCCTAACATAGTAATAGCTGACAGTAGGCCTAAACACAGTAGATATGAATTTTTAGCAGTAAAAAGAAAGATTAAACAAGAAAACTCTCATTATCAGCCACCCAAGTGGTTGGCAGAAAACAAATGTCAAGCATTGCAGAATACCAAGTCAGACTCATATCTGCATTTAATACTGCCACTGAACAACGCTGATGAAGGCAACTTGTCATCTGTTCTGTTCCATGAAAAGCAGAAAGCAAAACTGCTTCTGCTCTTGGAACTGATGTCAGAGTTACTGGGGGCGTGCAGATAAACAGAGACAGGCAGAACAAAACCAATTAGTGTGAGAGTCAGCACTCCGGCCACACCAAATGAGGCAGAGGTTTTTGGTAGCTGGAAATAAATAGATATGAGCAGCAATAATATTACCAGGAGATCAGAGGTTCTCCGTCTCTTTCAAACATAAGGAACATCTGTATCCCAACCCCCCAAGTTGTTTTTTTCACCTAAAATCTCTTGGACAGGTTAAACCATGGCAAATTTAGATAGCTAAGCCCTACAACATGATGATAGACTCAAAATTCAGTAGGTATGAATTTGAGCAGTGAAGTATAAGTTTGGATGTTCATATCCAGAACTAATCCACTTATCTCTACCTGACCATAGTGATGCTGATACTCAGGAGAACTCAATAAATTACAGGCACTTCAGGGATTATTTGAGCATTTCTGTTTATATGTATTTGGAGTTTTATGATATGCTCAGGCTGATGAACAGTTATTTCTGGCTGTACATTTAAAAAGTCTTCACTTTGAACAAACTGAACCTGATTATTGTATTACACACAAATTCATATTGCATAGACACAATTGTTTGTAAACCACGCACAGAAAGAAATCGGTCTCTGCTGGATTCCTCACCCCTGAACCACAGCTGAAATGCACGCTGACCTTATAACCTGCTTATAGGTCTGGCGGGGAAAGTGGTGATGCAGCCCTTGACCCTGCTCCCCATGTCCACATACTCCTTTTCAGGCTGCAGGGGGCCCACTGCACCCCCAACCCTGAAGCTGTGCCTGCCCCTGCCAATGCAGCTGGCGTTTCTGCAGCTGCAGTTTTGCTCTGGGTGGGGAGGACAAGGAAGAGATAGAGAGAAATAATCTCAGTGATTATGTGAGATGGAGAATACATTTCCTTAAATAACCTCCTCTGCCTGCTGAAGTTATCAGAGCATGCCTTTCTAATGCTGGCTAATGCCAGGTTAAGTTCAGTCGTTTGCAGCTGCATATTTTGTTTGAGATTTGTCCTTAATTGAACAGCAAGCTCAGGGACCGCACTAACAAGTAATATCTGCTAGAAAAACACATCCATCTCAAAAGACATTTTTCAAAGAGGCACATACAATCTTGTTAAAAGCAAGAACCCTAATGGCCATTTGCTCCATCATATACCAGCAGCAGGTATGGCAGGAAGGGAACAGCTGCTTAGTTGCTTCTGCAATCTATTTTGTCTAGATGTTTGCATGTTTGGGAGAGTGGTCTGGCCCTTTTGCAGCTCTCTGATGAATCACTCTGATAATGGACTAGCAAGTGCATGGATAACATTATCAGTGATGCAGACCATGGTTCCTATATTGCCTTAATACGCCTCCAAACCAATCTGGCAAATTACTTTCATTATAGGATTTAGATAATATCCCATTACAGATCAAGCTTTTGGTTAAATGTCATTTCTTTGAAAGACATATTTGGTACCAAGGTCTGCTTGGCAGTTTCTGAAGAGACTGAACAGAGCCTCAAACATCCTTACTTACCCCTCAAAGAATTCCCTCTAACTAGCAAGCATCGGGTGGAACAACAAAAGGCAGGAGATGCAATAAGAACATCTTTTGTCAACAGAGGAGTGCTAGCTAGACAGTTTTTTCACTAAGGTCTGGCACTGGAGTACTGCAAATATGCAAGTATCCTGGCCACATACTGAAAATCATTTCTAGGCCACACTGGGTAATTCTGAAATTAAAGGACTACCTACGATTACACTATTATGCTAGAAAAATATTTCCATATACTAGCTGCTGTTAGAGAAACCGACTCTTCAGTAGCTTTCCAGTGGCTTACTCCTGACACTTCAGTGAAACAATAGAGCCCATCCTAGCTGTCAAAGCACAGCCAGTCTATGCTGCACTTATTGCATGGTTCCCTTCCTTGCCCTGAAACGAGATCTCAGCAAAACGATTTTCCACTTACACTTGAAAAAAGAAGATAAAACTATGCTGCAACAAAACCAAGCCATGCAAATGCTTTTATTCGTATTAGAAAATACAAATGTTCTTCCCCCTTTTAAAACAGAATGAATACATTTGTGCCCAGCCTATGCTTTTTTTCCAGAGTTTGTATTAAACATTTTTACTTTATAGTTAATAAAAAAAGGCATTTCATCTTAGCAAAGTCCTGGCTTATTAAAACTAAAGTGATGTGGTGCATTAGAGGGACTTGCCAATATTAACTATCTTCACATGATAATTTATTCCATATTTAGTGTTTAATACAGCTAAAGCATATGGTGCTGTTTTATTCAAACAGTAAACTATGTGATCATTAAAAATATATGGAAATGTAAACATCATGTCAGAGTTCAGTGTTTCAGAAAGGAGTTGTTAATCCTAGCAAACAGTTTCATTATAATGAGAAGCCAAATGAATTAATGATTTTGTTTCTTTATGTATTTACTTGGTATTATGTATCCATTTACAGTAATTAATTTGGTTGTATTTCAAATTTATATGTATTTACATTTCTACATTATTATAAAGGAATGTGTCATTTTTATTTTGATTTTATGAGAAAAAAAGATTGGCAAAATCTGTTTAACTACTAAGCTGGGAGCTCAGATCAATCTCCATTTCACTTGAGGATTGAAAGCACAAAGCTTCTGGCTCTACAGCAGCTCTGTCAGCCTTGGCAATTTGCATTATGTTACCCATGATAGTATGCAGAAGGATCCATTGCCATGAATGCAATTTAAGAAAACATTTTCAGTTCTTTTTATTCCTTTCTCAGTATTTCTCAGGCAGCTGGAATGGCTTTTTTTTTCCCCACTCCTTGCTGCAGAGAGATTACTTATTACTGGTACTTAACTGAATAAAAAAACCCCAAAAAACATCCTGAAAGGTAATTAATAAGTTGAGTCCCTCAGAGAAACTTCTCAGGGCTTTTCATGCAAAAGGAGAAAGGAAGAGGGATTTTGCTGGCACATGGTAAGGGCGCAGTTCTGGAGACTGAGTCTCTGTTGAGCAGAGGATCAGGGAAAGCTGCAGTAGGTGCTCTAGGAGCTCTTCTCACAGCCTCCTGCCTGTTCCTATCAACCTGGCACAACCTTTACCACTTCTAAGTGTAAGCTGACCACTGAGGCTCTGTGCACCTAATGATAGCATTAGCATAACATTATAATTTTTCAGCTGTGGTCTTGCAGGAAGATGCAGATGTTTGGGACTCATTGCTGCGCTGATTAGTATGCAGGGCTGGACATTTTTCACTGTCAGGCAAAAATGTCTCTGTCTTTACCAAGGTCAGTATTTCATCCACAGAGCATGAAGATTCCAAACAAACCAGATACTAGAATTAACTAAAACCCTCTATGACTGTATCTCAAATCATCAAGCACTGCTGTCGATTCAGGGCCTTTTACCTATTTCATCAGGCTATCTGAAGACTTAAGGCTGTGGAGATATCTCCCTCCAAATCTGACTTCTGTTTCCTTACTGGGTTCCTGCAGCTCAGCCTGACCGTTGACAGCAAAGGCAAAGTGCTCCAAATACCTTCGCTGCTCAGACAGTGAGCAATCCCAGAAAACAGACAAGCCTTATCTGTTGCCTTTGGGCAGAAGGATGCTGATAACAGGTACACTCAGGATTTTGCTCCACAGCACAAAGAGAACAAGGTATTAACTTGCAACTTCTGCAGGGCCTGCAAAGCTGGCTAATATTTCACCATCACTGAGGAAGCTCTCAGCTTGCAGATGAGTCAGGTTTCTTAAAAGAAAAGCATACATCACAAGGGAGATGGTAAAATCTGAATGTCCTTCTAGGAAATCACACAGGTTCTGCTCTGGTCCTAATGGAAAACTCGACACTGAGGTGGCCCGGGTGAGTTTAAAACTGAACATGATTTCAGCCAAACTTAAAACTCAGTATTGGGTTACCTGCGTGAAAAGGTGAAAGCCTGTGTTCACCAAGTCAGGTGCAGCGATCTAAATCTTCTAACCTCAAATTCTCCAAGACTGGGATTACGATGCCTCATTTTCCTGTCAATTGTTTGTCCTCCAGACCATGCAAATTCAACATGAACATTTCTTTCTTAAAGCCATTTAATTTATACCATTCATTACCCCTGCCTGCATGACTGACATTACTGCATGATGTCTGGTAAGTAGAGTTGGCGGCTGGGAGCCAGGAGACCTGGTGTCTATAGCTGATGTTACCATCTTTGGGAAGTTGCTTCATCTCTCCTATTGCATGCACTTAATCACGGTCATCATCTTCAATTGAGCTGTTTGAAGTGACTCTATTATTACAGCTGTTACACTAGATACAACAAGGCTTGAATTATTGTCAAAGAACACAGCAATACAAGACTGTAAATTATTAGGTAGCATGTCTAACCTAAAGTATCTGGCAGATACAGTCACAGAGTTGAATGTCACACCATTCGGATCTTTTTTCCACCCAGTCAGCAGTGTAGATAAGCAAAACATTTGCTGCCTGTACTAAAAAATAATGTGTCTCACCCATTGTGCTGTGGAAATGAAGGGAAATAGGTAGCTCATTTGCCCCTTCTTTAATCATTATAATTATTTGGATTGGCCTAATCCAAAGTTTGGTTCAGCTGGCTGATAACTATTTCTTCTCTTCATTCCTTTCCTAAGTAGCAAAGTGTTCTCCTAGTTCTCCTAACTCACACTCCTCTGTTTAAACCCTTGGAAAACAGGTAGTAAAGCTGACATAGAGGAAGCCACAAATCCTGTTAATTTCACAAATTTACACCAGATGAATATCCTAAACCACCTTCCTCCCTCTTGATACCCCCAAACAGTATTCAGTTTTAGCTCTGGTCTCCATGAGAAAAATCAGCATGTTGATTTAATGAGGGTGAAGAAACTAATTCAGAACTCTCCAATGTGATTCCTTTTATGCAGAATCAACCAGATTGATGGTCAAAACTGCATTAAAAGTGTGACATGTTTAAATAGACATTTTATGCTCTTCAGCCATTAGCACTAAAAGTCCTGGAAAGAACTACAGAATATATTGTGAGAATGCCTGTATCAGAAGCATCAGTTTTGTAGCTCTCTTTTTACAGATCAAGTTTTAGCAACCTTTTGGATTTTGAAACTGAAATTAAACTTTGGGAATTCACACATCTCTTGGGATCACTGCATTTATTTCACACGGGCTGCAGAAAAAGAAAATGTCCCAGGTCCTCTACATCCTCATGCTAATCCCTTTCCATCCGTAGTGTAACAAAATGTTCAGATGCAGACTTCCCCAAATGATCTCAATATTACAATAGTCATTTATTATTTACTGAGCTCTAACCATGTCCTTGGTGATTCATGGAGACTCCCTAATTAAAGGGCTGTCTGTGTAAAAGCCAGGAGCTAAGACCTGCTGGGAAACCATGGGCAGGAGCAGGACAGAGAGTGCCTCTCTCCTGGTGTTCCTCCACCACCCTTCACTCAGGTACTGAATCTATTATTGAGCAAGTTGTCTCTAAAGTCTCACTGTTGTTAAATTCCCTGCCCAGAGCCATTGCTGTGACAAGACACTGTGCTACCCTCCTTCCCTGGCACAGGGAGGCTGTCACCTCTTGTAGGCTTTCAAGGGTCCTGAAACAAATACACACTGCAGTCTCTAATTTGCCTGTCAGTACTCAAAGTACCGTGCAGCTCTGGAGGACTTGGTGTGGCAGAAAGTAGGCATGTATCACTGAAAAAGGAACCTCACATCACAGCTATTTTCCTGCATCCTTAACGCTAAATTTTAAGGCGATTTTTTCCCTGTTGTAATTCAGTAGCAAGCATAACTTAATTATTTGGCCAATTATAATATCAGAGATTATAACAACCATTACGTGAATGGATGTTGAATCAGCGCATTTTCCACTCCGCAGTAAGCAACGGGAAAGAGAGAGGAAAATGTATTAACTGAACAAAATCTAATAAACATAATGCTACCTACAGATACGTGCTATTTAATCTCATGAAAGGATTTTATGCTTCTGTTCACATGGCGATATCAGATAGCATCTCACTGAAGGAAGCAGCGACTCCAGTGTGCAAGTCCAGCATCTGGAAAATAATGTTTCTATTTTAATATCTGCATGCAAACAAAACGTTGTCTGCCTTGCTAATTCTTAAATGTGTGTGGAGGAATAAAACTCGGGCATTAACACATTTTAGGCTAGATCCAAGTGGAAAATGCTGCCATTGGCTTTAACCTGAGCTTTGTAGACAAGTCTGTGAGCTTCTCTGGGGACATGGCACATCATCTGTTTGTCTGCATGGGCCTTCCTCAGCTGGAACTAGGTCTGGAATGGGGTGTTGCCAGGTACTCCTATACAGACAGTAAGGACCTCTTTTCCTGAGTTCAATTAAAACGTATCTGCCACACTTATTCTGCTGCTGTGGATAAGTCCAAGGGTTGATAAATTCCCTCCAAAACTTAGATGTCTCAGTTTGGAGAAGCATGAATAATGAACTGCTCTGAAGCTGTGCTGAATCAAGAAGGGCTAAAAGAAGAAAATACCATGATTAACTTTACCCCTTCCCTTCAGGGAGAGGAAGCAGAAAAGGGGATACCTAAGGCTTTAAAATTTAAGATAATCTACAAAACACACCCAACCAAATTGAAAAGGACTAGTGCTTCAGTTCAAGAGGCAAATGTTTGTACCAGAGCTGAAGTCATACAGTGATCCACAAGGGTTAAATGTCCTCTCATTATCAGCTGTTACAGCTACATGTCATCTTCAGTTAATAAGCAGGATAACATTTTGAACAGGAAGTGTTAGACTTTCTAACAGTGATTAGCACATTGATTGTGATTGTCTATACTATCACAGAGCTATTAAGGTGGTATTTGATTGTTTAACATGGCATTTTATAGTCAGTACCTAATTAGAACATCGTTGGGCTCATGGTGGAACACTCACACTTGTAAAGCACACATAATTTTCTAAATATGAAATTCTTTCATTGATATTCGTTTACTGAATAGAATCCCCAAGTAGAAGGTTTCTTTCTGCATGCCTGTTACTGAAACTGAAATCCACAGCATGCATTCAAGTCTAAATCTTTTTAAGAACAACAGCCACATTTATGATGACCTCCTTTAACACCTGAATACATATTTAAGCTGAATTTATTGTTATTATTCTTCTTTCAATACAGGAAAAGATACTCTAAGGGCTATATATTAGGTAGTCCTCATCCAGACACTACTGAATGGTAAGGTCCTTTTTTTCAAGGACATAATGCAGATGCTAAATTGAGCTCTTTGAAAAGTTAGATCTTACATCATTTTAGGTTATATTCTTATTTTCACTTCAGAGATTCAAAATAAGAGCTGACTAGAGTCTTACTCAGAGATTTTTACTGCAGCTGGAAGCACACATCTGTACGAGGTAGCATTAGATGCATCAGGCTATAAATTCTGGTATTTTGTGAACTACCCCTGGTTTGCACATTTGTTTTTCTCATGAAAAATAGCTGACACAAGGAAGATTTCAAGATAAATCAAAATCAGGAATTTATACTTCACACTTACAAACCAGTGGAGCCTTATTTTTGGTGTTTATAAAAGTCAAGCAAAATAAAGACCAGCTGTCGCATTGCAAACACCACCCATTTCACACAGCTACATCGAGCTCCATGGGGGCAGGTAAACCCAGGCTCTAAGGGACAGTCCTAGAAGGTTGCGGTAATCCTGCTAACACAACCACAGCTAACTATGCTTTCAAAAGAATAAGTGCATGGTACCGTACCCCATGGTGTCTCATTATAAAAGAAGAAATGGCTCTGCTGAATGTGTCTCACATTTTTCCAGGATGTACTATGACTCTGCTCTTGCAGTTGCTTCTGCTTCTTGGCCACATTTAGCACAGTGACAACTGCTTTCGTAGCCCGGATTCACACCGCCAAGTTTTAGCAACTGGTGCACAGGTCCTGACAGAAACAATTCAAGAAGCTGGCAAATCTGTTTCTCTTTTAAGCCCGATTACATGCCCTTCCTTGAATTGCGCAAGGTCCCAGAAAACACCTGATCATCTATACCTGTGTAGATGCTGTGCTGTGTCCCAGCACCCCTCGAGAGTCATACACAACATTTGCATCCATGATGGTGACAAAGTGAGTAAGATCTTTACCACAAGCCCAGTGACTCAGACTGCAGACAGCTACGTATTTCCCCAGTCTTTTGGAAATGCCTCCCCCAGTGATCCAGTCCTATGACCTGACAGGCAATAGTCCACAGAAGGCGAGAGCAGAACTCTGTCTCTATGCTGTGGATAAAAGCAAGATCACCTCAGCCTGTGGGGACAGAAGACTCTTTCAGTTCCTCTCCAAGGTTAACCAGAGGAACCAAGACAGCAGTCCTGATGCTAAAAGGACAGACACCAGCAGCCATAAGGGAGAGAAAGGTAGCCAGGACTCAGCCCGGGAAGCCTGGTAAAGCAGAACTGCAGTCCACACACCTACTGGAGATCGCCAAACCTGCCATAATCCGGAAGCCGACCTTCCTCTTCAGTGGTGTCTCCCTTTTCATGTTCAGTAGCGTTATGAATGTGTGAAAGGGAGAGAAGATTTTCGGGGGAACAGAAAAAGGCATGGAAGTGATACTGTCATGGGTCCCTGCCCTTTGAAAACCCCAGGCTGAAACCTGCCACCAAATGAGGACAAGATGTAATGCTTAGATAAAATTCTACATTTTCAATGCATTTTCTCCATACATAACACATAATCCAATCCTCTCTTACATCCTTTTAAATGGTAGTCCTTTGTAGAACAGCAAAAAATAAAGAACATGGAGAGCAGTTAGTTGATTTCAAAAACCTGTCCTAGCTATGCATCAAAAAACAGATGAGCCATCTGGTGGGGTTTCAACTGTTGCAAAACAGAAATACACCAGGAATCATACATTTCCTAAGTTAGTAAAATTGTGATCCACATCCCCAAGCATTACAAAAGAAGTGACACAAGGACATGAAACTCTGTTCCATGAAAAACTTGCTAGTGACTTTAGCCTGAGGTCTTGCTTTTTAAGTCCCCGCTACTCATCTCATGGACTGAAAACCACAGAACTGTAAGTTCAAGACCAATTTCCTCACCCTGAGCAGACCAAGCTGTGGAAGAAGATAATAAAGGGAATACTGTTAAACTTATTTCAGGGAGAATTACTTGTGTGTGTTGCTAGCAAGAAACAAGAGTCTGCTCTCCTTGCATAGTATTCCTTGACCACATCACTGCTTTTTAAAGCTGGTCTCAGCAGTGTTTGCCAGGAGATACTCATCAGCTCTTAGCTGTTCCATTGCATGCTGGTAGAAGACATAATGACTACATGTAAACAAATTGGCTCCACAGGCAGCCTGCTCTTCCTTAGCGGTGAACAAGAAACAGGCAACTCTCACATCCACTGATTCTCTTCTTTGCTCTGAACAAGTTTATTTCTCTTTAGATTTTTTTGCACGCACTAAAAACGTGCGATAAAGTTCAGTGTAAAGGCATGGGAACCAGTAGAGGTTTTGTACCACCTTTTCCCTTCCTTTTCACATGACATTATAAATACTGGAGCTATTTACACAAGTACTAAAAATAAGCAACAATTAAGTACATGTTAAGACACGGTGTAAAGTGATATTTCCCTCAGCTTCAGCACTCCTCAGTGACTCTGCTTGGTGCTTTGCTGTTGAAAACTAACAGATGACTCTTTGTTTCCTTCTTCAAGTCACCACATCATCTTTGTTATGCCAAATACTCCACAACACAGAGCAATAACAGTTCTTGCCTCAGAAAACTGCTTGCCTTGGAGAGATGCAAGCAAGTCAGTCTACTAATAACATACTCAAATGTTCGCTGGCTTCACAGTAGAGAAAGACTACCCAGTCCCTCTAAGAGCCCCAGGTTCACATCATAGCTGGCTCCCGTATCTTCTTGGATAACAAGCACAGACATGGACCCCACCAAGCCATTTCTCCATCCAGTAATGGCCACAGCAGGCCTTGAGTACTGTCTCATCCCCATATGATCATGTAGCAGTCACTGTGGGCATCCCTCTACAACAGCCATCAGGCTGAAACACAGCCCACTCAATACAACAGACACCTCGTGGTTGAAAAACAAAAGGGAGAAAGAAATTACCCCTCAAAGTGCAGCAGTGTCACCGACTGGTGTCCTTCACTAGAGGGCTGGGGAGAACTCTCCCCACTGCCCGCCCTCCTGGGTGCTACGAGGTCTTCCAGGCTCCATCACCCCTACCACCTGCGAGGTGCTCTGTGCACCATCTGCTTTCTCTTTCCAAAAAAAACCCCATGAGCTGTGCTGCAGCGGCAGTAGCTGCTTGAGCCACACCAGATGCTGGTGAATTGTGTAGCATAGCTATGCGCAGACATCAGATATGAGCAGGACCCGTGACTGTGCATAGGAGAGGTAGCTGCTGGGTCCTGGGGATTTTGAGTAGCGAAGAAAAGGTGAAAAGCCATCCCCACCCACCCGTGATTTCCTCAGCTTTCCTCTGTGCTTTTTTATAAACCACCAAAGAGCATGTCCTGTGGGATTCAGTGCCAGAGGGCAGTTTGGGGAACGTGTGTGCTATACAACCACTGTGTACCAACCAGCCAGGAGACTGCACAAAGTATAAGCTCAAGCAGCCAAACTTTGTTTTTTCTGTGAGCACATGTCAAAGTCAGCTGCTGCATGCTGATAAAATTTGTAGCAGCAAGCCTTCTAGTGTAAACATAGCCTCACTCACACTAAAGGAACTGGTCCTCTGCTGGGGGGTAAAGCCATCATTTCGAAGTGGGAAAACATGATGAGAGTCAGACAAAATGCACAATGATTTATTAATAGAATGATAGAGGAATGAGATAACTCAGAAGCATGGCAACCAATTTACTCCATATGGCTGAAACCCTTATAATGTTTGGGATTATATCTCAGAAAAATGTATACAGCTTATATCAAGAATTTCCCTCCCAGACCACTTTTTACTAAACAGAGATTTTCAAAAGCATTTTCTGCTGGGCTAAGCTTTACTTCCATCAAAACTAGCACTCCAGTTTTACTTTGATGAGAGCAAAGCTAGGCCAAATCCCACACACAAAGTTTCATTTACTAAATGCTGGGTGCTAATGCTGCTATCTCCACAGCCATATGAAATCATAGCTCCTGTGGTGTGTCCATGGAAAAGTGAACTCAGGACTTTCTAGCAATACAGAGCCCATTCCAGCTCAGCACAAACTATCTCTTAATATGACTGACATCTCATAAAATCCTAGTGACAAATGCTTAGGCCAGGGTATTGATATTACATTAATGCATTGAGGATCCAAAACTAAAGAAATGAAAGAAATCAAACACTGGCTAAAAAAAAAAATAAAGAACAATAAAGCCTGGACATGCTTTGCATTCTTTTCCAAATCAAAAGCATTTGCTTTTCATGCAGCAGCCAGCTCAGCAGCTTGCACTGCAAGTCTCCTTTGCAATGGTGAGAAAGGACAATCAGAATTAAGGAGGAGAGATAACACACAAAAATGAAATTCAGCAAATAAACAAACAAATAAGAACATAGAGGACTAAGCTTCAGCCCAGCAGACCCTACTAACAAGGCGCATCTTATCTCTACAGTCTTGGTAAAAGCACAAAAAGACAACTTAGTCCTTTTCATTTCACACTGAAACCGTTCAAAACAAACTATGGTTTGGTTGGACATAAAGCGATTGTAGATCGTATTACATACAAAGAAAATGGATATATCTAACATGAAAGCTTTCTACATGGAACTAAACTGCAACAGCAAAGATAATTACTTTGATCCTTAAGTCTTTTCCACAATAACAAAAATCTTGGCAAGCTGGAAGTTGATTCTGCAATTTTTAATGTCTTTTAAGACAACTCATTTCCTCCTGCTATCCCCCACCAACCAGTTGGTCCCAGACTTTTTAAACTAATTACTTAAGAAGACATGGCCCCTAAAACCATCTGACAACCAATCAAAGTATGTGACGGGTATTTCCAGAACCTGAGTGGAACAAACTGGTCCCAGGTAGTGGTGGAAGAGGCAGACTAACAGCAACACACACATCATCAGTAATGCAACGAAGCCTTAGATTCCCAGGATATACAATCACGTTTACCTCAAGGCATTAGCATCCTGACCTGAAAAATGAAAAAGTCTTTCCCTGGGATTTAGGACTGTGTAAAAAATAAAACTGTTAGGGACTGGTGGAGGCAGGAATAACAGAAGTGAAATTTGCAGAGCTACCTCCACAGAAAATCAGTACGAGACCTGGAATGTAGGACCCTGAGGGTGTGTCTGCACTGCTAAATAAAAGTGTGTAGGGATGGAGAGCTCCTCTTTGAACTATCCCAAATATTTGCTTCCAAGACAAACTCGCCATAGAAAGGGTAACTCTCTGGCCCTGAGGCCCAAGATTGGTTCTTGGCTGGCTTTTATTTAGACATATCAACATAACCTGCTTGACCAGGGCACTCTATTATGTGCTTCTATTTATCCCTCGACAAGGAAGCACTTAAATTCCTACTTAGCTTTAGGCACAGAGTTCAGTCCTCCTGAAATATTTTGCATGGAAGGTAAAAATATGTTCAAGTAAAGTGTAATTGATGTGTTAAAAGTAAATTTTAGGGTATACTGAAGTTGTGATTTTCTTTTAACAAAGGCTAAAGCCAGGGGTCTTAAGCACATTTAAAGCAAAAGCAGATGTTATTTTGCTAGATCAACACCACTGCTTACACTTTCCGCTGAAGTATTTAACATTAACTGGCATAAAACAAAGATATTACAATATACGGATCCTTGGTTTGTTTTAGTAGAAAATTCCTTGGCTGCTAAGGAAACTGTCCTGCCACCCTGCAGATTTAAGAAGCACAGTGTTTAATGAAAGTTCACCAGTGGGACTGTGGGCTGCCTGAGCACAGAGGAGAGTTGTCAGAGAATATGTCTCTCTAGCTTCAGCAGTGCCACACATGGCATTTCATGAAGCTGCTTCTTTTTTACCTTTCTGGAGACCTGGGAGGGAATCTTAATGAAGGCCACATATAAGACTGAGGATATTCAATACTGACAGCTTCTGTTACATTAAGGAAAAGGCTGTGCAAAAGAAAGAAATCTCACAGAGTCAAAAAGAATATTCATGTTCAGCCCAGCTTGAATAATTAAACATGTTCACAGCTTGTTTCCACGTAAAGTTGGGTTTAGAACCGCTTGGATAGATTTCTTTTAAAGCTTAAAAAAAGTCCTATATGCATGCAGTTATTTACAACATTCTATACATTCTTATTGCATCATTAAAAGATTGCAAGGCTGCTATAGAGTGACTGCATTTGAGACCTTAAAGAGGAGGTCCATTTTTCAAAAATCCCGAAGCACAGCAAAATAAGATGCGTGTATAAATCATAAGTAATATGGTTTTGAGCAGTAATGTAACTGATGAAAGGTCAGGACAGATTATTCTCTCTTTTCCCTCTAACCAGGTTATTTCTATTTATTTTTGAGGGTTGTGTTTATTTTTCTTTCTTTAATCCAGACTCCAAATATATTATCAACTGGCAAGTAATTTGGTAATGTTATAAATTATTATCTTGCTACCATTGCTTTCACACACACGAAAAACCAAGGTACTGGAAGAAGATAGAAGCCCTCTGCAATTTTGCACAACACTGTATTTGATACATGTATTTTAAAAAGCATGTTGGTTTATGTTTCAGGAGGAACATTATTAAAAAGCTACCCCTATTGCAGAAGCAATAGTGAAAGTAGGGATATTTTGGATTCAGGGAAATTATGCTAAATTGATGATTTGATGAATTGAATGGATCAAAGATGAAAGACAGCTGTTCAGCTCTGGGCCCACAGTAGAAGGACATGGCTTTGTTGGGACAAGTCCAGAGGAGGACCACAAGGATGATCAGAGGACTGGAGCACCTCTCCTATGAATACAGGTTGAAAGTTGGGGTTGTTCATCATGGAGAAGAGAAGACTCCAGGGGGACTTTATTGCAGCCTTTCAATACCTAAAGAGGGCCTACAGGAAAACTGGAGACGGACTTTTTACAAGGGCATGTTGTGACAGGACAAGGGGGAATGGCTTTAAGCTGAAAGAGAGTAGATTTAGATGAGATATAAGGAAGAAATTCTTTACTGTGAGAGTGGTGAGGCACTGGCACAGGTTGCCCAGAGAAGCTGTGGATGCTCCAACCCTGCAAGTGTTCAAGGCTTGGCAGGTGTCCCTGCCTGTGGCAGGGGGGTTAGAACTAGATGGTTGTTAAGGTCTCTTGATCCCTTACAACCCAAACCATTCTATGATTCTATGACTTGCAACAATAGCTGTCAGTATAGCTGGGCTGCCATGCAACAGCAGATATTAAGCATTAATGAAGCTTATAAAATAAAAATGTGAGTTGCCAAGATGTTAAAAATATAAATTAAGATGTTATTTTGAGATACTTTCTGCATTCTGTTAATGTCCAAAATAATGAATTATCAGCATGTTTAATGACAAGGACATATAGCGGCTTGTAATAAAAACTCAGAACTCACTCAGTTGGGCTGCAGATATTTGCTAAGACTCCTGGTGCACAAGTGTTATTGCACCATTTCTGTAAGGCAGCAAGCTAAACACATTCAGGACAGAACTGGCAGGGGCAGGGTCATTAACACAACTAAATGATATTCGTATTTTGGATGCTAACAGGGCAGCATCCTGCCCCCCGAAGAAAGGGTGCCCGGCCAGCACACATCCCAGCTGCAGCAGAGGGGTGGCAGCACGGATTCCAGCAGCAGGCAGCTGCCTGATCACACAAGATCTCGGGGGAGAGGTTGGCGGAGCCTCCCTTGACACCCAGCCCCTGATCCTGGGGGCAGCACTAGCCACAGAGCAGTACCATGGTTGCACTAGTAACAGCTCACAGTTGAAAAAGGAGTCTGGGAATTGCCTTTTTTACTTCTACAGCAGCCTTTGGGTAGCACCTGCAACCTAAGCTCTTGGTTTTGTTTGAGTTGGGAAAGATTGTGCTGATTTAATTCCCTTCAATGAGTTTCACCCATGGCACAAGGGTTTGTTACAAAGGTGCTTCAGTAGGCAATTATACAAACTCCTAACATGCAGATCTATCCTTTGTACAGCAGGGTAAATCAGGAAGCCCAGCAACATCTTTTTATTCCTTGAACACCTAGGAGTCTTCCCTCATGTGAAGTTAGACACCTTTACTGTCACCAGTGACACCACCGCAGTGTAAATTACATGAGAATAAGGCACATATGAGCATGTGGTCATATCTAGGGCATATGGACAATGTGTTAGTATGCAAAGCCAGCCAAACATCATCCTGATGCCAGTAGAGCCTTGAAAAGATGGGTGAAGATGACCTCTCCATCCAATGTGCATGTGCTGTGACCTGTCATTATATGTCTCCAAGGAGGGGCCATATTCTCTCTGGTTCTGACCCCTGGTAGGGACCTGCTTCTCTCACTTAGATCCAACCCAGCATGGGGCGGGTGAGGTGCCCTGCTCAGGGGCACCCTGCCCTCCCCTCCTTGCACTGCTTCTCTAGTGCAACTGCAACACCGCTGTTGGTGCTGGGGCCATGGCTGTCAGAAGGCTGGTGCAGCCAAGAGGAGAAGCCTGACTGCAGGTTTTAATTTCATTGCTGAGAAGCCTGTGCAAGAATGAGCACCAAACTACCCAAGCTGGTGAGCTCACAATGTAACACCAGGCAGGAAGCCTCCCCTGCCAAATTTTTCAAGTGTCACAGAGAAAACTGGTATTAAAAGACGACTCTGGCACTCACTGTGACCTGATGCATTCCAGACACCATGGATTTACATCATTCTTTAAAAAGTTATCGTTCAAATCTATCTCCCCCAAAGTTACCTGCTCCGTTTCTCTCCTTAAGATGTTTGAGAAACGTTCGTGAAGTCTTGAGCCTTTCTTTAGTCAGCTACCAACATAGACTGGAAGATGTACAATTCCATCAAGAAAAAGAGATAATCAAGGATCCAGTGAAACCCAAATCATCTTTCTACAAATGGCAGTTCTACAGTAGCCTTGAAACTGAAATGCTCAAGAAGATCTGTTTTCTGCAAAGCACATTGTAGAATGGGTGAAAAGGAGAGAGGGAAAACCCGAGTGCTAGTGTGACTGCCCGCATGCAGCTGAGGGCTGTACAAACCTGTCAGCTGCCTGACAGGCAAGCATTTACAGTTTTATAACCTCAGTATTTGCAACATTTAAGGCATTTCCTGTCTTAAGTATTGGGAAGTACAAGTAAATATTGCTTGTTCTGAGGTTAACTCTACTTAGTTCTGAGGTAAAACTAGCAGGCTTTTCATGGTCAGAAGCAATTCACAGGGAAACCACAAAAATCCCAAAGCTGCTGTCACATTTTGAATTCATTAACAGCAACTCATACCTATTCCCAGAGGTACTTTTAATCGTGGGCCTTTTCTGGACCACAGGGGCTTTTGCTCGGAAGTAGAAAATCTGAGCCTGGTAAGGTGGTTCTGGCTAAACACTGGAACTGTCAGAACATGACCTCTTCAACTGCATCTTCACTTTATAAAGACTAAGGAGCTCACTTTTTTCTGTCCCTGTTTTATTTTTTAGGTATCAAAACCCATACTGAATTTCCCCACCTTAACTCATATGCAGATTTCATAGATATCTGTGAACCTTTGCATTTTCCAGCTCCGGATGGCAGCCTGACAGCCTGCTGAAAAGCAGAGAGGGTGTGAAAATGGGTGGGCTTGGAGCAGCAGCTGGAGTATGTCTCTGCAGTTGCTCCATTGAAGCCGGCAGAACTTTATTGATTTAAGGCTAGATGTGGCTCATAATTGAATTTGGTATGTCATTAGAGCCAGCACCGTGCATGGCATATGAAGCAAACCAGAGTATAGTCACTGCTTTTGCTCTCAATCTCTTTCCTGCTCTTTCACTGTAAACAGGTGGTAAAGAAAATTAAATAACTAAGAAAAGCATCTACACATGTGCCTGTACACACACACACCTGCCTGCACACACACATATCTGCCTGCACACACACATATCTGCCTGCACACACACATACCTGCCTGCACACGCATACCTGCCTGCACAAGCATACCTGCCTGCATGCACAAAGCCTTTTCTTACAAAATTTTCACTGCAATTTTGCAGACCCAGGAGCTCTGGATAGTTCAGAGAAGTACCCTGAGATTTAGATGCTTTGCCTAACCAGAACTCGGGTTTCCCCATGGCTTAGGGAAAGCTCTCCCCCCAGGAAGTCTGTTTAGGAGGCAGCATCCGTGCATGGAGCTAATTCCCAGTTTAGAGCTGTGGCTGTGCAGCATCCTTTACTTTGGGATCAAAACCTCACCATATGGCTGTTTTGTTTCCAGTAGCTATAATGTAATTGAATCAATTGCCCTCACATGATATGGGTGTACTAAATGAACATACACCATTTATTTCTGGGTCTTGAGGCTTATAAGGAGCGGAGGGCAAGGCCCCTGAGGATAAATCAGTCTAGTTTGTCTTCAAGAAAAATGGGTTGAAATCTGACCTGTGGTGCAGGCACAAATCAATTCAGTGCTTCTGACAGTCCCACATGGATACTTTTCTCATTTGGAAATTATCCCTGATGAAGGTAGCTGTCAGTCTTTACACATCTAGGCTACAAAAAGGAGGTATCTTCTAAAGCGAAGGTCATTGGTAAATAACATGCAAAATTAAAATACAGCTAACCCAAGACAGAGAAAGGGATAGCAGTAATTCTCATGATACTGTCAGAAAGCAAATCATGAGGTAGGAGAAGGCTGAAGAGGAGAGGGGGCTGCCAAAGGCTGGCTTTGCAAGATGCTGAGACCTCCAGCAACTGAGAACTGCCATAAGGCAGTGGGATCTGCCTGTCTCACACTTTCCCTCTTGCAGCAGAGGCCAGGTAAGGACAGTGCCTAAACCTATCCTGCCTTATTTTTACCAGTCCTCTGCTGCTTCATCTCTGCACCTCTGCAAGATAATTAGGGTTTGGTTGGGTTTTTTGTTTTACTTTGTTTTTTTTGCTGCTTCACACCAGCTCTGTACCAAAACCAGGGGCTAAAATCACTGCTCTGATCTCCCCAGCCAGGCGTCCATAATGCTAGCTGCTTTGTGTCTGCCTTAAGCTATGCAAACCTTTCCCAGCAAAACCATAGTGGACCATCAGCTTCACTGATTTTCTTTCACTATAAAGCCAAAATTTAGACCTACAGAAAAAACAAGGCCAAATCCCAAGAAAAGATGGTAAAGATTTTGGAAAGTGAAGAAATGAACTGTCAAAAAGTTTCTCATCTAAGTTAACCACCTGGGCTTCCAGTATCAGGCAGCATGGGAAGTTTCCTGCTGCAGGTGTGTTTTTGTTGGAGGGGGATAGTGTGTCTTCTAGCAATGACCATCTCTTTCTATTTAAAATCAGTCCTGGATAACTGGCTTTATATAGTGCCAACTCACCTGTTGGGTTAGTTGCATATATCTTGTGGTTGCTGATAAGGCACTTATTCATTAAAGTCAAAACCTGACTTCATGGGATTTTTCTTCTAAAGCTAAAGAAATAAATCTGGACTTCGGCTCTGTTATTCCCCATCCCCTTCTTCAGTGTTTGAGGACACTCAATTTTGGAGAGCACCATTTTTGAGCTGGAGACTATCTATCAGCAATTCATCACCTTGTCAGAGAGTTTGGAAAGTGTTCTTCAGACCTTTCCGTTACTTTTGTGCCTGTGCAAGATTGTTTTCTGCAGTCTATCTCCCAAAGCAGAAATTGAAAATCTGGCCTTTCAGGACTATTACTGAGCCCTTCCTTCCTTTTAGGTTACTGACATGCTCACTTCTTTGTATGAGAGCTTGTAAAAACCAGTTTTATTTTTCTCAATTCCTTTACGCGCCTCTGTGTTTAACCACATTTCTTTCATTCCTTGCTTCCTTCCTGCCCTGGTTAATTTCTTTCAGGCCTTTTGGCTTTGTTGCTCCCCAGAAGATTGGGCAAATATCAGTGCAGCACAGAAGTCTTTGCAGGAAGAAAGCGGAGGGTGGTCGTGGGGAGAAGACTTGTGGAAAGTTGGGATTGAAATACAAGCATGTTGACTTCCACTGGCTTTGAACATAGGTGCATAGTGGCAAAGTAGGAGAAAACAGAAGTGAGGGAAAGTAGAGCCAACCCCTCTGCAAATTGGTGCGAGGCTAAACTGAGAGATCATTCAGCACTCCAGGCCAAGCTAATATTGTTAGACCAGTCCCTTTGATGTGCCTTCTGGGTAAACCTATGGCTTCATACTACTGCTTACTTTTATTTTTCTATTGCAGTTTCCACTAAATTAGGCTTTTTTCTGTTTCTGCACTTTGGAAACTTAACTCTCTGACACCTAGCACCGTCTCAGTGCAATCCCTGTACAGACACACTAGGTCAGAGTGGAATTATACAGACGCAAGACATAAAATCTGTATAAAAAATTTCCCATCCTAGCTAGATTTGGAGGGGAGGGAATATGTGGATTTAATGAAATAGAAAAGAAGTCCAGGACCAACTGCCAGTAAACGCATTATTATTACTAAAAATTGCACCCCACCAAATTTTCTAATGTAGTCTTTTTTCTTTTTTTTTTTTAATACAAAAGGCAACTTTTCCATTGAAACAACTTCTCCTTTCCTTTATCTCTGCTGCCCTGGTTTTAGATCAGAGTAGTTTGGACTGTATCTCCTGTAATAGGCAGCAAACCCATCCCTATTCTCACTTCAAGTGTCATTGCTCAGTCATTATTTGAAGCCTCACTTGAATTCATCTTCTCTCATTTGTTCCCTGCTTATTGATAAGGAGTAGAACAAGAGATGGCTGCTTTCCCATGAGAGGCAAATAACATGTCTGCAAAACCAGGATTACATATTTTCAAAAGCTTTTTCTGGTTAGGGATCTATGGTATGTAACAAAAGTTTCGTTGCGTACTCACAATGTGGAGTCTGCTCAGAGGGGTGAAATAAAAAAAAGGATCAGTTGACTTTTTGGGGATCTGAGTGTTAATTGGCTCCTTAATAAAATCATTCGGTTAAACCCTCTGCTCAGTGGCATAGCACGCAGTGAAGGAATTTTTGAAGGCACCCTGCTAAGTTGATTGTGCTTCTAGATAATTGCAATGAGGAAAAATAACACATACCAAAAAAAAAAAATAAAAAAGGAAATAACAGATTTTCAGCGGTTCTTCCTATATAAAGTTGCAGTGATCAACTCACCTGATAGGAAGGTATTCTGCTGAACAAGCGTTTCTTCTTCTCAAGCAACAAGTTTGGAGAGTCTCTATTTCTGAAGCTGCAAGGAGGAATTAAAAAGCCATTAAAATACTTTGAACAAATATGTAAAGATTTTATGCACATTTTTGTGGGTTTATAAAATTTTGGGAAGATAGTTGTCAAACTAAATTAGAAAGTCCCTATTCTCTCCTGTTCATTTCTTGTTGCTCATGTTTGGTTTTTGCCTTCTTGTGTGATAGTCCTCTTGACATATGTTATCCAAGGATGATTTTAGCTTTCTTTCCAATTACCCATACTTGGATATATTCTAATATTGATTTTGTTTCTTTTTATTCTGGTACTAGTTACAAATTATACCTTTATTTTTGCTGGGAATGTTTTCAGTTGTTTGATTACTGAATGAATTGAGTGCACCCACAAGCCATGGCTTGATTTAATCCGCTTGGTGCCAAAGATTTTGTAGCATGCAAACTGAAGTTAAAGCACTCTCTGCAAGTAAAGGCAGTGGCCATTTTTTCTGGATGTCAGAGAGCTGTGCCTCTGGGTACCCCTCTTCGACTTAAGTACGCATTCTCACCAAAGTAACAAGTTAGACCCCAATTTCTCTTGTGCCAGTGGATTTCTGTGGCTGTCAGAGGAGAGCGAGCTGTTTGCAAACCCTTGAAGATATCAGATGTATAAATTGCAGGCTCTTTAGGGAACATGATTCTCTATGTGTGAGGGGCTTTGTTCTCTTTATAAAAGAGAAGGGAGGGAGGAAGGTTTGATGAGGCACTCACTGTATGTAAAACAGTAACTTGGGATCAGTAGGAAAAACAACGTATCCTATTTAGCTGAACTGTCCTCTGAAGTCTCTTCCCCAGAGATAACACAGCTTGCTTTTATGCAAATGAACTTGCTGTGAGCTTGACATTGCAGACAGTGAGCTTAGAATTTTGGATGCTTCCAACCTCTACTATGAGGGGCGCAACAGATAAAGCATGTGCTGCAGCAGACTTGATCATAGACCATGGTGATAAGCAAAGGTCTCTGAACCTCACCTTAGAGGTAGGCTCAGCTACAATGGCAGGAATTATCTGGGGTGTCCATTATCCTGGCTTCTACACTGTCAGGTGTGGTATGGAAATGAGAAGACCATTGCAAGCACAGCTTGCAAGGACTTGTTGTTGATAACCCTTTCATTCCTAAGGTCTGACAAACCCTTTAAATTGTCATGCCACGTGCATTCCTCTTCCTAGCTTTTTGGTTGTTGTAACCACACAGGAGAGAACCTTCAGTTACAAGAGCCATAATTACCTCCATCTCCTTCTGCTGCTGCAAATGAGCAGAAAGGAGAGTTCAATAATGAATTATCTGAATTCTGGAGGGAACCAGAGCAATGATAGTCTCCTGTTTCCTGGAGATTTCAAATATGCCTTCTTCCTTCAGAGGCAGATACAGCCCCAGCTGAAACAGGGAACATGGAGAGAAAGGAAGTGGAAAATGGAGGGGGTGTACACTCTACCTCACAGCCTGCAAAATGCTGGCACAGAGAGAGTCCTGAAATGACCTCTACCCATAATTATACTCATGTCACTAAAAAATCTGGTGTGAGGATATATGGACAAGAGAGAGCTTAGGAAATAAAACATCTCAGAAGAGCCTTCTTCTCTTACACATGATGGCCAGGACTCAATTTATGCATTTTACCTGTCAAACCCTCTTGATATTTGTGACTCAGGAAGTTAAGCTTGTATTACTGGTTTCATTAGTACTTTACACAACTGTTTTCCAGACTGTTTCTCTCCTCTTAGCAACTCTCTCCACCATTTGGCCTCAGTGTCATGTCCTGCCTTTCCTTTGGTGGCCACCATTGTGTTCCAGCCCCATGAACACAACCACTGCCTTCTTGTAGTGTCCTAACCTCCCTCAGGACTTCACAGCATCCCAGAGATGCATTTGCTCTAGGAGGTTGTGGGAAGAAGGTATGGGAAGAAGTTGGCAAAATTTTGCCACTAAAAATGCAAATGAGTGATGTTATCAGACAAGGTGACGAGAGCTATGATATTTATTTATCTCCACTTAGGAAGCACATACTAATGCACTTCAGTGGGATGTCTGCTTGTGGAGGAATTTTTAAGGTTGCAGTGCAATACACAGCCTTACTAGAGGCAGTGACAAATACAGTTATCAATGATAGAAGCAACACAATAAGGTAAAACACAGTCATCATAACTTACTCCAAATTTTAATGCAGCAAAACATTAAACATGTATTTAAGCCCCACAGGGCTTCAGCCAGTGCTAGGATAGGCACAATTAAGTGATTTATTGAATTGATGTGTTTAACAGGTACCTGCAGAGACAAAACTTGGGTATTTTGTCTCTTGCTACATTTGTGTACAGTCCGTGTCTCTCTTATATTACATACGTGATTAGGCTACAAACAAAGTTAGAAAGAAACTGTAGAAAGTCTGTTTCCATCAAATTCCTTTTTTACTGCTATTAAAATAAGAAGAAATACAGGGCAGTATAATCTGAACAAATGTTGTATGCCTTCGCTCCTTACACAGACCAGGAAAGAAGCTTCCACTCTAAGCCCTATTTTCATAATTTTGAATCCCCCTTCTCTCATAGGTTTCTCATATTCAGAGAACAATGTGAGAGAAAGTCAACTAATTTAAATTATATAAATATGCACAGCCATTATCTGGAAGGTTTTATAGGAATAAGGATAAAATATCAGCCTTAAATTTCAGAGTGTACAGTAGTCAGTTCAGATAGGGCTTGGGTTGTATTTTTTATTTAAAATTCTTCACATCTTTTATTCTCTCTGTATCAAATAGATCACTACATCTTCAATACTTAATTATCTGCACTATAAAAAGAAATCCCCTTTAACAGTTAAGAAAATATTTAAACAGCTCTTTTTTTCTTTAAAGAACTGAAACATGATGTACAATGTATGAGCTAATCTTCTACTGATGTATACATGGAGGTCCAAATAAAAGACATACTTTCTCTGATCTTGGCAACTTTCACATTCAGTTTTTAGGCCATCATTTTATGGATGGTTTGGGACTCCAGACAGATTTAGATGCATGAATTTACTTGCAGAGTCACAGACTTAGCAAACAGTAGCTCCATTACTTCACTTCCACAGAAAAATATAGGTTTGTTAGACCTAAACATGAAGACCATCTTCTCATATTTGAAGTCATAAGCAGAAGCTTTTAAAGTTGGTAAGGGTGGGATCCTTACCCAAAGGATTCTTACCTAAAGCCTGTGGTGAAACAAGATGGCTCTTTGAGTTCAAATATTCCTGGAGCAAGAAGAGCTGTTTGCACCCCCTGGGAAGCAGAGGAGTCTGAACTGAATAGGAATAGGACAGAATATCGAACTCAATGTTTTCCAGGTGAAATCGCTAACGTCAGTAGTGTCTTGCCTTAAGGAGGTGTGGCAGAAATGTATTTTTGGAGATAGCTTAGTCCTATTTTCTAGGGTATTCAACATCTCTATCTTAGACCTCCTAATGGCCTGAGACGAATGAAACAAGGAGCTTCTGGAAGTTTCCCAAGACATACTCTGATTGCTCAGCCAGCTTTACTTGTTTCCTCCAGAAGTGAATGACCTCTCCATGTCATATGTATTCTCTTCAGAGTGTTTTCCTGTTTTATCTGCTGTGCAACCATTTCTAGCTTATCTGACATCCCCTCTTCTTGGCATATACCCTTTCTACATAAAATGGTGTAGCACTGGAGGGTGTCAGAGGGGACCACACGCAGTAATGTTGGCTCTTTACAGATTTTCAGTACTTTGATTTGATAGATAATCCCACACCATCTTGGAGCAACCATAATCAGGTATATAAAAGCAATGCTTGCTGTCCAAGTCACAGGACCTCAGCTAGACAAGCTTACAGGGAAAAAAAGAGTTTGGAAATAAACTGAAGCATTATAAAGTTTAATCTAGGAAGGTGGACAGTGACAGAGTGGGGGTTTTGACATAAACTAGAGGTTTCTAAGGAACCAAGAGCATTCTTAGAGCAAAGCCTGCCCTATGCTTTTGCATTTTGATTTCTCTTCTTTCAGAGTTCTGAATAAATCAAGTGTAGGCTTACCTTGGGGAGAGAAGGGAAAGTGGTATAAAGGGGAGAATTATGAGATCTTCAGTTACTTTATTTGCCCACCACCTCCTGCAACATCACCTGTACATATGCTGGGAGAGGCTTCTCACGGCTGCTTGATCCTAATTATAGGCAGCCATAGGCAGCTGCTCAGCAGCCAAGCCAGGAGTCATTCTCCCTCTTCACAGCCCTGCTTTCCACCCTGAGGTCTGAATCATGACTCAGCAGAGCACAAGCTGATGGAAGAAAGGAATTTCCATATTCTCATCGAAGCTGCACCCCCCACTGAAAATCAACACTGTCCAAAAAGAAGTTCTCTAATATATTATGGAGCCGTACAACAGTGTCTGCTGAAACATCCTCCTCTGAAGCACCACACAAACTGTTAGCATTCTTGAAGACCTGGTACTTGACAAGCCTTGCTACAGTGTCTGATGACTCCCTGGTGCGGAATGCAGGGGGCAACCTTGCCCATGTACAATAACCCATTCCCTTCTTCTGCCCTTTAGATTTACTCCTGGGATCAGGGATTTATTAACACCTTTATCAACACTGCCAGTCCTTGCCCTGGGTTGTCACTGTGAGTATGGAAATATCTAGGTAGATTGGAGGCACAGGAAGCCTGACACATCTATTGCTACCCAGAGGATGAGGTACAGCATGATGAGCCCTTTGGAATGATGTGCTTCCCCTCACCGCCTCCACCAGCATGTGCTGAGTGGTGTGACCCCCTCCTAATGCCCTTCAGCAGGAAAGGCAGGGTGATACCGGGTGAAGCTGATGCAGAGGGAAGATACACCTGGAGAAGTGTTTTAGCATGGCACTGGCAGTGACTGACTTACCGGCCTGGAGAGATAGGAGAACGGAATACCCAGGAGACTGGTGGGGCGAGAACAGAAAGCTAGGTGTCATGCAGCAAGGAAGTGTCTTGACAGATCTGTGCTGGCATTTTGTATTTAGAAGCCAGATTGTGACTGATGAGCTCCACAATAAAATCCCTACTGACTGCAGAGGCTGCAGAAAAGACCCTTTTTTTGTTAGGGGGAGAAAGAACAAACAAGAAAGGGAAGAGGAGAAATCATATTTCTCAACTCTTCCTCTAAGCAACGTCTTCACTGAAAGAAAAATCTCCATCGTTCAGCGCTGTGCGAGCTTGCTGTGACGCACAGTGAAGGGGATCAGTGTGGGAAGAGCCACTCAGCACTTCAGAGGCTCGGGGAGTTTCTCTATGTGGCATGTATGGTGAGGAGTGGGGAGGTAGCGTTAGAGGTGAGCTTAGTTGTATTTCCAGGAAGCTACAAGAACCTCACTGGCCTCTACCACTTCTAATGTGATGGGCTTTAAATTAGGAAATAGCTTTGGGATCCCACTTGTCATAGTCAGCAGTCACAGTTCCTTGCTTACAGAGGTGTTAGGGAGAAATCACATTTATGTGTGTGCAAGCAAGTATCAGAGGAGGAGGTGTTACTACCATACTGGAGAAGTCATTTTAACCTATCATCCTGCAATGCCATCCTAACCAGCCATGGACACACAGACATGAGCATGGGTTTTAGGATGAGGTAGCTGGGATTTGGGGAGGCATCCTGAAGCGCTAGTGCAAGAGTAGCAGTCCCAGTTCCTCAGAGCAGTTTATCTGTTTCCAAGTGACTACCCCAGAAGTGACAACCATCTTCCCCTGACTCCAGGGCAGAGCTGTTACACTAATGCCTTTGGTCTGCCATCAGAAGGGAAAGAGCTGTGTCAACACAGAAAATGCTATTTACTTGCAGGTTGTTAGAGACAAAAGAGACATAGGCAAGAGCAAGAATAAAAATAGAAGTTCTCAAGTAAAGAATGGGAAAAAGAGAGAAGATTGATTGTTTAAGCTGCAAAAGATAGAAAAATGAAGGGAAGAGTAAAAAGACTATTAAATCGAATATGCCTGCCCTTTAAAACAGCATAGATAAAGGCTGGGGATGTGCAGTGTAAAGGTTGAGACGTAACTAACCAATGGTCACATCTGATGAAATGATAATTTATGGTTAGAGAATAAAATAGACCATTTGGATTATGTGGGTATCATTTCTAGACTATCAGGTATTAGAAGGCTGGAGGGAACACACATCAGTAGATACATGAAGTAGGTGTCTGAAGACCATCCAACTATGAAAAGAAAAAAATAAAAAAGCTCCTGTTTATCACTTGGTTGCTTCCCCATCCCATCCTGCTTACTGTAGGGAAGCCAAATGAAAAACTAAGTAATGCAATATGCAGCCTGTGCTCCCCATTACAATGGACAGTATGAGAAACAATACCTTACTCATGTCTCAGGTTTTTAATGAAGATGGTTATTAGGCTTCACAATTTAAATGCAGAAGAGGTGTCCTTTCTCCAAACATAACCAGGTCAGGATGGGGCACAGAAGAGTGAGCACCATTAAACAAAAACGGTGAGGAAAAACCTGGACAGTAACTGAACTAAACAAGACAAGGGTGATTACACTGAAAGAGCAGACTTCTCCATATAGATAAATTAATACTGCAAATCATGTCAGCCAGTGTGGATGCCCAGCTTCCTGGTGGCTACATCTGTTTCGTTTCTTTTAGATGCAGAATCAAATATAGTCATTAGGAAACAGATGCATGCACTCTCATCTCCAAAGTGCATCGTACTGTACTAACCGGAGCCCACAAAAAACAGCTAGATTATTCCCTCATTCTCTCCCATTTTTGCCTGTCACTATTCAACTCTGCACGTACCTGCTCTCTGAATCATACAGAACTTTCTCTTGAATTGTATTGTTTGTACTGAAATGTTTTCTTCAGGTCTCATTCTGTGCAATTGCCTCTTACCTTTCACCCCATCAAGCAGAGAGTAAATGCAAACCCCCAAGTATAATTTACAAAGACGTACTGTTGAATCCTGCATCAGACACTTTTGCTTGAAGCCTATAATAGTTTCCTGTAGAAAGTCAAACCTAACATGCTCATTCTGGAGAGCACTGTGTTGTAAAAAATGAAACCAAACTTCCACACTTAATAACGGGAATAGGTTTCTGTACCTGATGGAGAAGTGATTTGTGTTACGTAATATATGTAATTACTATGAAATTATGTTTTCATATTATAGGATATCACAGCCTTCAATGAGGCATTTTCATTGCAGCTTTCCGTGGATCTCTCAAGCGTTTTTTTTTCAGGGGGTGGTCAGCACAACAGTCTTCTGCCAGAGACCCAGCATCGCTGAAGAAAACAGGCCATAATTAAATGCAAATGTGTACCCTGTTCTTGCAAACACTGAGAACTTCGGGGTGGTGTTGAGTAGGTCTACAACTTGTTTTTACAGACTCACAAGGGAAGCCTGATGCATTCAGAAAACACATGACCAACTGAATTATACTTGCCTCTTATGCTCAGATATAGCAATGATTGCCTACGTGGCAACGTTTGCAAGGATGCCTACTTCTGTCAAAGGGTACTGATGTTTGCTCACCTTCATACATCTCTGAGAAGGTCAGAAAAACAACGCCCCCTCTGAGCTGTATTACTGATAAAAGCAGTGGCTCTGCACTGCTGTGTGATGGGTTCCTCCCTAAAGTCCTCTGCTGCAGATGTTATTCTTAAAGTCTCACTGTCTGACTAGTACTTCCCTGAAGAGCTCAAAATTACACATGGACATCCTTTTGTACTGAGAAATTAAGGATTTGCTACAATTCTGTACCTATTTTGATCCCAAGAAACAGAAGTGTTTATGAATACAAACACATATTAGTGTGCATATTTGTGCATGTGTGTGTGTGAGACGAAGAGGTGATTATGATGTGCACAGCCTCCTTCGATTCCTCTAGAGATAATTCTGCATGCTGTTCTGAAGTGACAGTGAATTTCACACTTCAGAGTTGGGGTTTACATGGTTAACAGTGGGCTTTGCTTGTTAATCCTCTGGGCCTTCTCTTCTCTTTTCATCAGATTGTAGGTTCTTTGTATTTTTTTCTTCCTGCAGACTTTCAAATAACAGGGCTTACAGCCAGAAATTACTGAAAGCTGACTTGGGTCTTCCTGAACTAGCTCAAAACAGTATAGCATCGGCTGAGTTCAGCACTAAGTTATATTCTCTTTTTTGCTGTCCTCCAGGGGCTACAAGTCAGTTGGCTGCTCAACAAGGGATATTTCTCCTGGCATTGTAACTTCTTACATGGTCTTAGGTCTGTCTGATTTGGCATGATGGAGATCTGATGCAGGAAAAGCCATAGCTTCCTGGGTTTTATGAAGTTGGGCCAATTTTACTGAAATACCTCCCAAAGGAAATTATTTTCTTCTTCCTGAAATCTTTCTCTCTGCTGTGAATTGTTCACCTCCAGGAGCCCATTGTTCCCAATTTTGGAAGTTTCTGCATCTTTCAAGTGACTTCACACAATTGGAAGTAGCAACTTCCCTTACCTCACCGTGCTTCTAGGACTTACCCTGTGAAGTCCCTGACAGCTTCCTGCTCTTGTGTCATCAACATTGTGTCACAGGGGAGTTTTCAGCCACTGCCTCATCCTGCTTAGCATTTTATGTGCTTCTCAGTGTGAGCTGGTTTATTGTCTTAGGGAAATAGTGCATGACCTCCATGAAAAGATGAACCCACTCAAGTCATGCCACCCAGGTCAGCAGACTTCTCTTCCAAAGAAAAAAAAAAGGAAAAAAACCCCAAACCAAAATGACACTGAAGAAACCACAAACCAGCCAAAAGAGAATTATAATTTCAGAGGAAAATAGAGTAACACCCTTACTACTGTTTGCAGATTCTTTCAGCATGGGAGGGAAGTGTTGCTGTAGTTCAATCATGAGTGATAATTGGAAAATAGATGCTACAGTTTCAGCCCTTTTGTGACAGAACGTGTGTGACTGAAGTATGCCTCCTGAGGACACAAGCCAGGCACAAAGCACTTCATGCAAAGGCGCTCTGAGGACAGCCTGCTTAGGTTATTTCAGCCTTGAACTTTTTTGTCACTCTCAATACTGGCAAATAGTTTTTCCTTCTCAAATCTCTGTCCTTCAGCCTTTTCCAACCATATGCCTACCCTTTTTTCCAGTCCTCCTCCTGTGGCAGTCCTTACCTCTTGCTTTCCACTGGTATCTCAACAGCCCTTCTCTCACATCCACTTCATGTTATCCTTGCATCAGTGCATCTCAGATCTCTATGGCAATGCATTTCAAATTACTTTCTCACCTCTGCCTGCCTCCCTAGTGTCTGCCTTTCCAGATACCATTCCCAGTCACTTAAAATCATTGTGGCAAAAAACATGTTCCTTATTCATATTCCTCCTTCCACATTCCCCAGATGCATTGCCTTGATTTTCCCCTCTCTTTAACTCTGCGCCTTCAGGCTACTGCTAAATCCTAATCCTCATTCCTTTAAAACTAAAACTTGTCTTTCTGCTCCCCAAGTCCCAAACCTGCTGTATTAGTCTGGTGTTGCTTATGGGGAAGGCTTTGTATAAGCAACATTTCTTGCTGGTAATGTACAACAAAAGTGTTTGGGTTTGACTTTTTGGGACCAAAGAACAAATCTTCAGACTACTAGTTAGGGGGAAATATTATTAAAACCTCCTCTTTTTCACTTGAACACAAAGTAAATTTAGTCCATCACTAGGTAGAGAACCCAGCAATGTAATTTTAGAGTTCTTTTTTATAAGATTTTATAATAGGTATGGCACCATTCGCAATGTGCTGCAATTAGCTGTGTTGCACATAAGTGCACTGTAAGAAAGAACAGGGAGGTTGCTTATTCTCATTCAGACCAGCGTGGTTTCAGCTGTGCCCTAAGGCCATGGTTCTTCCTCCAGTATATGTGTAGGTCACTGCCAAATAGCTCTGGGTTTGGTTGCCTGTTGCATTGTGCCATATGTCATCTGCTGTGCCTGTGCAAAAGCAGATGCAAGCTTTAGCTCTCTCTTAATGCCTCTGAGGTAATTCACTCCTTACGTGAACTATGTTTGGTTGCAATTTCACTGTTGAGCTTAGCAAAACTGAGCTCTAATAAAATAAAAAAGAGAAAAGAAGGTGGTAGCTGAGTCAATCAGGAAGTAGTGAACAGCAAGCAAAACTGCACTGTCTTTTATTCTGTCCCGATGCAGACGAGCATCTTGGAAACTGCTGTACAAAGTCCAGGGACTGTGTTAAGGGCCAGTAGTGCAGCATACCTGTGGCTGCTGCACTGAGCTCCCCAGGGTCTCTGGGCAAGCACCACTGCTCTGTACTTTTCAGGCCTCTTGTCTGATTCGGGTATGGAGTCTGAAGCACAATATATGGCAGGGTTTGCTGGCAAACAAGTGAAGAGTGGGAACTGTGATGCACTTGGCACTGAAAGGGATTTGGCCATTCCTGGGGCTGGGAGATGTGAGGAAGAGGGAAAAGCAGCAGCACTCAGAGTAGCTGTTGGGAACTTGTTGGGAAACAAGCATACTTAGGAGAAGACAAGCCTCACTCTGCTTGCTAATGCATTAGCTATGCATTGTTGCAGACTTAGGGAAACTCAAAAAAGGATAGAGTTCTAAAGCTGAACCTTGGCTTTTCACACACAATCTGCATCTCCTTTCAGAGGACCTTTTGGGTCTAGGTTCCTACACTACCAAGAGAGGGTTTTGTTTCCCTCATGATGTTTTTTGAATTCCTCAGATCCTGCCAAGAAAACCAGCAGCAGCCAGGGATCACACTGGTCCTGCAATCCACTGATGCCAAAGCAGTGAGCTGCATGGCTGAGTGCCCTGAAACGCCCACAACCCAAAGGAGTCACCTCCTGTTCCCTCTTACGCAGCTCCAGCTGGATATCCCACCTCCATACACCACACCACTTCACTCTCTTACAACTGAAATCATGAAGCTTTTTTTCTTTTCATGCAGCCCAAAATATCCTCCACCTCCTGCAGATGTCCTCTTGCATGGAGCTACAAGTCCTCATACATTAATGCAGATTCCTTATCTGCATTCATCTACAGGTTTTAAAAGCCTGAAGGTAAACTCACTTTTCCTCCCTCCTGCCCACATAGCTAGATGCTCCTAGAGAGGGAAAAACTTAGATTGACAACTGCTGACTGAGATGCTTCCTATTATTTCGCTTATCTTCCTGTAAGTGTGTTCAGAGCAAATGTTTAGCACACTGCAGATAATGTAGTTACCGATAATGGATCCTTGCTGCTAGGGGACGTGCAGTGATTTACCTTCATCAAATTAAATCAGAACAGGTGTTACCAGCTCACTACTGAATCAGAAGGTGAGCAGGTGCCACTAAGTTGCATCTGGCAGTGGGAGCAAACAAACCTAGGCCAGAGAACTGTTGAGTCAGATGATTTTTAATTTGGTGCACAACCGAAGCAATTAGAAGCCACTTTCCAAGGGTTCTTCCCCACAATACTCTCATACTTATTTAAGAAACAGTGTCAGTCAGAAATGAGAACTTCTGATCGTATTTCCTTTGACATGAGGCACTCGCTTTGCTTTTTTAGTAAGGAGCTGTGCATGTAGATAGGCTCCAAAATGAGATTCCTCCTTTTGTAAAGGCTGAGGATAGGAGCCCACTGGGGCAGAGAAGGGGGAAATTTATGATACACGGTAGCAATTCCACAAAGCGGTGTCTGTGAGTCTGCTTACGCAGTGCAAGTTGTCTCCTGCTCAAGTGAAACTTGACTGCATGAGTGGGGGTTTTTCCTTAGGAATGCCCTGATACTTCATCACCATTGACAGGCAGAGACCTGTTGGTGTCAGGGCTAGATATGCGATGAGACCAGTGTTTCTTCCATAGAAGAACACATCAAACCACTACACTGGTAATGATCAGAGAGTCTATATCTGACCCTCCATATTTGGCTAAAATCACTGTCTTCGAAAGCGTGGATTAATTCCTCTCGCTGCTGTATGCTAAAGCATTTTTAACTAAGTGATTTTCAACCAAACAGTGTTCAGCCAGGGCAGTAAATCACACCAACAATGTTAATCACTTTTTGGTCATGTTTAATGGCCTTAAATGGACTTAGAAATTGCTTCACCTAATTTTATTTCAGTGGGGCTCTACAAGGGGTCCAGCTGCAAATAACCTCTCACAATAAAGGCTGAATTACTGCAGATACCTCTGTAAAGGTAAGAATGCATATCCTCAGATCATATAAATTGGTGCAGCCCTGCTGATGTCTGTGATGTTATGGTGATTGATACCAGCAGGGCCATAATACAGCTAAAGTAAATGGTTTGCAATTTAAATGCCTGCTGCTAACAGGTCCCATGGTAAATCAATGGCTGACTTGTTAGTTTCTCTTTAAAATGGACTCAGAAGGTACATTAATAGAAAACAAACAGAACAATACCAGCTTAGCAGAGCAGTGGCCAACAGAGGTAGCACTGTAGCCAGTATATTTCACATTTGCATTTAGACATATGGCCTGATTTATTACCATAGCAGATGCTCTTGCCAGTACGTGATAGGTCTAAGATGAAGCCTGAGACCTAGAACAGCCCAGCTGCAGAACAGCAGAACCAGAACAGGTTGACTCAAGCTGGGGATATGACTTTCTGTGGTTGGGATCTTACCTGCATGTCTCTGGGCTCTTGAGAATTAAAGCCTGCAAGTAACTTCATGTCTCTTTTTCAGCCATCTTAAAGTGAGTCAAGAAACAGTGAGTACCCTTCCAGGGCAGCTGAAGCAAGATAAAGAGCTACTGAACCTGGATGGGAATGAACCTCCTTGCCCTATCAGGGTATTCAAGAATTCCAGTATTTTTCCTAGGTCCCACCAGGGATGAAAGGTCCTTTTAAAACTTGGATGAAAATCTCCAAAATAAAATCAAGATGGGGCCAAACTAAATATTTGACTTTAATAATGTTCAAAGAGCATATTTTGCTCTTGACCTCTCCAAGCAGTTGCCTCTTTTTAGTACAAAAGGAACATGGGGTTTTTGCTTGTTTCTTTCAATTAGAAAAGAAAGCTTTTCACTTTAAAAAATGTCTAAACAGCAATTCTTGATCATTCAGAGGTTCTTTTGATTTTTTTTAAAGCTCACAGACTTGTTGAAAACAAACCTTTGCCATTAATCAATTCTGGTTTAGACAGATGACTGCTTTCTGTTGGGGAGGGAGAGGAAAAGTTTAGTCCCAATATTCCTGACCACTTCGAGTAATTTTTACTTCTGTTTTGAAAACCTGCTGCCTTGCATAGGCTTTAGCCCAGTAAAATGAAACTGCACTGAGCAATGGGGATGTAGTTTTTTTGATGGCTTTTTAAGCTCATTTTCAGATGCATACTTTAATCTTCCTTTTTTCCCCCTTTTTTTATCAGTGACCAACATGATTTATAAAGCCTTGAAGTGATGTATATTCTGTTTGCATGATTTAGTGTCCTTAGTGAATGCAGTTTGGTTGAAAACGGCTCAATGAAAAATGGTTTCCTTACAGCATAAATGGAGCTTAATCCATGTTTTCAAAAATCATTCTGATTAAAGTCTTATAAGTATCAGACGAAGGCACTGTCTGTTGCCAAGGTATCTGCAAAAGCCTGAAGGCTTCACCTCACCAAAGAGTTACTTTCCTAACGACTGTGGTGATGAGACAGCTTTATGGATTCCCAGCTCAGACAGCAACACAGCTAGTCTTTAAGGGGAAAGCAAGGAAATAAAAGCAACCTGATTAAGAAAAGCCACAGAGAAGACCAACTTACCTGATATCTCATGCCAAGTAAGGTCACTGCCTTCAGCCAACTTGTTTAAAGTCCATATATTTGGCCTTGAGGAGAGGATGTGGAGGTCCTGCCCAAAGATGTTCTCCCTGTCCACAGTTTCTGACCAACTGTCCTCAGTTGGGTGCTACAGATTTTTAAGTAGTTTCTGGTGAGGTTTAAAGAAATGAGCTGCACATGGGCTGATGCTGTCAGTGGGTGGTAATTAATGCCTATCTTGTTTAAGAGTGCCCCAGCTTCATTTAATTATTTGCTTGCAACACAACGGTTCTCTGCTAAATGCTGCAAATACTGAATGGCTCCTGGAAGGCATTTGGGCTCCATGAGGTGAAATGGAGTATGAGAATTTATACCTTTCTTTCTCTTGGAGGCTGTTCTACAAGGCAGGCTTTTCAGGCCCAAAGAATACCCTGCAGTCAACAAAAGCCTTACACTTTCTTGGTGATAGAGGCCAAAGTCTGAGGAAAACTAAACCATTTCTTCAGCTGTGTCCACTGACATTACATTTGTTACAGGCACTTCACAATGACAGGGCACTTGACCCTCTGCACGATTCTGTGGTCATCCCCCAGGAGCAGTTTTCCCTCCTGCTGGGTTTATTTTTGCACACAAGCTTGGTGATGCAGGTAGGTTTCTGGGTTTCCCCACTGTTTTCAGGTCAGCCACTCACACATAGATGTTATAAGCTCACACCTGATTTTGACACAGCCAATATAAACTGTAACCCAACTGACCTCAACTAAACCACACATCTGCACATATTGTGATGTGAAAGTAGAAGTTGGCCCTTCTAATACTGCAATCCAAACTATTCCTTTTTTTTCTGGACTTCCATGGAGAGAAATACAATACCTTTTTCTCTTTCTACACAGCTGGTGAACCACTGGGTTCACTAGCTACACCTCTATGGCTGATCTGACCTGCGCACATGCATAAGCCAAGAGAGCCCTGTGTCTTAAGATGCTCAGCAAACATTGCTGGGTGTCCAGAAACCACAGAAAAATGGCCTAAGATTCTCAGCTGCTTTAGCTCAGAATTTCCAGCTGGAAAAAGAAGATGTAGCTGGGGACACATGGGGCAATGGCACCTTTTCCTACCTCACCCTTAGGCCATCTATGCCACTCAAAGGCAACCCTATTGGACTTGCCAGAATTACATCACTGGTAACTGTCCTGTACCTTGTGCCTAAAGACACCAAAATATAAAAAAACCACAGGTGAAGCTGCCCAAACCCTATTCATCCCTCTGAGAACAACGTGCAATGCTTTTGAGGCGTGTATTGGGTGCCAGCTGCACACCGATCCACTTACCTCAAACTTGTACTTCAGCTCCAGGGAATGAAGGGCATTGCCCCCTTCTCTGTGCGCAGATTTCTGCTTCTGCAGCAGCAAAGGGGCTGCACCACCAGCTGCAGAGGGGTAACTCCCTGCCAGTTACCTGCTGCTTTTCTAGGCAGTGTCTTGCACACCCGGCTGTAAATCAGAGGGGTTCTGCTGAAGAAGTGTGCAGGAGGGAAGAGGAATAGACCAAGACTTCACGATTATTAATTTCTTCACACCTTTACACCTTACTTTGCCACTTGCGTCTCTGCAAAGTGATTCAGAGTGAAGCTTGCAGAAACAGTGTTAGGTGCAGCCATTTAATGTGGTGGTGGTGCAGCAAATGATTGCACAAGGTGAAAGTGGTCACTGGTGCTTGTATTTACATTTAGTTTACACCATTTTCTATTGTTGTTTTTACACTGCCTTACCCTTTACCAGCTGCACATGGGTGACTTGGTGCAAATGAAGGGAAACTCAGAGGCAGACAGTAGCACTGCATTGGCAGGTTAGACATCAGAGGCGTGTTTGTGTGGTCAGGAGAGGAGAAGGAGGACAGTCAAGCATGCAGATAAATTTTCCATGGGTGACCATAATAAGCCACCAATATGAGAGATGAAATGTCGAAGAAGACATCGTCTCCTAAGATGGCTACTGGAAAAAATGACTGATCAGTAAAAGAAATGTAAACAAGCTTTGCCTTAGCACACACTGAATAGGCCCCAATTTAAAGAAATGCCTTCAACGAAGTTGCATGTTTGCTCACTTCTAAGCATATGCTCAAGTGTTCCCCTCAGTAAGGATGAACCTACCTGCCCCAGTGCTGTCCTGAAGGAGAATCTTAGATGATGAAACAAATGGTGTGACTATTTTCTCTGAAGCAGCAGAACTTTGATTCACTTTTCACCTTCTTTTCCAACAGCATGTTTGTTTTCATTGAACTCTGGCTTGAATTCTTGTGTTTTGGCAATAACAGGCTTGACCGTTCTCCCCCACCACTGCCACCTCTGAAGCAAAGTCTGTTTTTTGTACTTTCTGTGTTTGGAGATGGGGGAGTGGAGGAGTTACTGACAGAGGTAACTAGTGATGGTTACTAAATCTGTCTGCTTGGTTGAAAGTAAGGCAGCATACAACAAATGTTAAAGAGAACAAAATGGATTATTTGTTATTCCTGGGGGAATTCTACCCTTACAGTGATGTCTCAGAAACCCAGCTGGAATGTTAAATTAAAGCCAAAGGCCCCCCACAATTGTGTTAGCAGAGAAAAAGCTCCTTATAGTGAAGGCCTTTGAAAATTAGAACTGAAAAATAATATTCTATAAAAATAAAAGTTCTCCTAAGAAAACAGAAAGCAAGGAAATTAAAAGCACAATAGGGATTGACCACAGTACTTAGGATGTGAAGGCTCTATCAAGCAAAATGCTGTTAACACAACCCCCTGACTTTTTTCCACTGCACATATACAAATGCACACACTTTATCTGAAGTGGTATTAAGTTTGCCTTGAGATCACCAACTGAGTTTTAAATTAACACAGGGCTGTTACTCTGCCATGTACCATCCTAATGGCCATCCAGAAAAAGTGTTCTCTGCATACAGGAAAGGAAGGGTGAGTGCTTTCTGTCTCCCTTTCTCTCTCCCTGAAAGGTGTAAAGAAACTCAAGAAAACATTAAGGAGAAGAACAGGTACCAGTCAAAATTCTGCAAAATGATCTATCTTTTCCCTCTGTTTTTGAGGTTACCCTGCCTGTCTCCTCCCTCCTCCCAACTGATCTGCATTGTCCTACATGGCACAGCACTGTGCTTAGTAAAGAGTCTTCTTGCTGCGTTGATTTAAACACCAGCAAGGTTCTGCCTCATTAAATTCAGCGAGGATTCATCAGTAAGATACAGAGGACATGGCTCTTCCCTTTACAGGCCAGAGGATCAGCATGACCTAAACACAAAGCTGTGGAATGATAGACCTGGAAAGTTATTATAAAAGCAGACATAGCATTAAGGGGAGTTGTACTGAGTTATTACATTGCTGGTATGTCCCAAACTCCCTCTGTGTGTGAGAAAATGAACCATCTTTGTATTTGCTCAGCCATAAGCCTCCTTGCTGAGTTTGCTGAATAAGTCTACCAGATGTTGCCAAGTCAGGTGTTGTGTCAGTGACATCTGGATTGGCCATTACAATCTCCAAGTGATGCAGCTTGTCCCAGTGTCCTGAAGAAAGTCTTTGAACACAGCTTTGTATCAGTTCTTTCTGCTGGACACAGGCCTTTTCCTATTTTTTAATCTTGAGCTTCCATGAAAAACATCTATGCATTTCCTGAGGGTTCCACAAAAGGCCCATAAAATCCCTGTCCCCCCGTCAGTGTCAGATACCACAGCTGGGAGGTAAAGAGAAGAAGGGCATTCTTCACATTATATTGCCGATGACTGAGTACAAAATGGGTGTCATGGCTGAAGACAGGCAGATTCTTCTCAGGTAGAAGCAAAATTCACTCACCCAATGCACCATAAGGATGACAACAGTGGACCTAGACACGTCTGCCAGGCAGTGAACTGACACCATCGATCCACTTGGTAAAAGTCATGAACAAGCCTTCAAACTGCAGGGATGTTTTGGTACTGAGCAAATCAAATCACTGAGAGACCATTTAGAGTGCCTACTCTCTGTTTGCAGCCATCCAATGCCTCATCTGGGTCACTAGGATTAGTAACATAACAAGTCCTTGTGTGGTTATGAGCTCAGGGTCCTCAATCTAAAATAAATGGGGGGGGAATTACAGGTATTTTTTAATACCTGTAAAATAGTGCATTAGTAACTCAGACCAGTTCCTCAGAATTGTAAATTAATGCAGAAATCCTGGATAGAAAGGCTGATTATCTGCCTTCCTTATCATAGTTATTTCTAAGAGTCTAAACCATGATATTAGGAATGTGCCATGTGGAAAACATGATACCCCAGGAACATAATGACTCTTCTTATATGAAATTAAGTACATTCTAAACTTTCTTTGTGCATCAGCTCAAATCTGTCCTAGAACTTGACATGGAAATCATACTAAGCAGTAAAATCTCTTCAGTAGTATAAAGTTATGGTATCTATTCAACAACCTCCCAATACGTCTAAACACAAATTTCTAACACATTCTTTAGTGTTTGCAACTAAGTTGTTTATGCATGGTATTTGTTGATGAATTAAGCCCGTCATTTTCATCTGCAGAACTCAGAAATTGCTCTGAGTTTTTACATAAAATAGGTATTTGGATGGTAGATGGCCTAAGAAATGTTAAAGTTGTTAGAGTGCTTAAAGAAAAGTTGTTGGTTATTCAGTAAAATGAATCAATACTCTGCCAAATCTGTAATGAATCAACACCTCAGCATGAGGTTAGGAGTATCCATATTCTACAAACCCCATGGTGTGTTGTCTTTTGGAGTAGGCATAAAACCCGTGAATAAACTATTAGTCATTAAAGAGCCCCAGGGAACTTTTAAGCATAGAGATCTTGTAACAGATGGTCTGGGCAAAATTCTAACTCATGTATGATATTCATCTGCTGGTATAAATCAGCACTGCTGCCCTGGGTTTGGCAATATAGTAAGGATTTGTATCAGAAAGCTCCCTGGCTCTGCTTGCCCAATCCGTGGCCTGTTCTTTTACTTGAATATGCTATTCCTTTTCACCACCCCTACTGCAAACAGAAAGCAACTTCCAGTGTCTGCATTTACGGCTAATGGTAATCAAGAAGTGCATCTTCTGAAGGTCTCCTTTTTACCTGTGGTCGAGTTATCTCCCAGATAGTCTACATACTTCAAGAATTTTGGTTGTGGAGAAGTTCAACATGGCCCAGCAATGCATGCTCACAGCCCAGAAAGCTAGCCATATCCTGGGCTACATCAAAAGGAGCAAGTCTAGCTGGTCAAGTGATTCTCCCCTTCTACACCACTCTTATGATGCCCTAGAGTACTGTGTTCAGCTCTGGAGCCCCACATAGAAGAAAGATATGAACATACTTGAGCAAATCCAGAGGACCGTGAAGATGATCTGAGGGCTGGAGAACCTCTCCTGTGAAGAAGCAGGGAACTGGGGTCGTTCATCCTGGAGAAGAGAAGGCTTCAGGGAGACCTTAGAGCAGCTTCCAGTACCTAAAGGAGACCTACAAGAAATCTGGAAAGGGACTTTTTACAAGGGCACTTAGTGACAGGACAAGGCATAATGGCCTTAAACTGAAAGGGAGTAGGTGAGACATTAGGAAGAAATTCTGTATTGTGAGGGTGGTGAGGCTCTGGCACAGGTTGCCCAGAGAAGCCGTGGCTGCCCTGTCACTGGTGCTGTTCAAGGTAAAGGTTGGACAGGGCTTGGAGCACCCTGGCCTAGTGGGAGGTGTCCCGGCTTATGACAGGGGGGTTGGAATTGGATGATCTTTAAGGTGCTTTCCAACCCAAATCCTTCTATGATTCTATGAATTTCCATGGGTAAAAAAGTGATACAATTACAAAAGCATAATCAGCTGACCTTAAAGCAAGCTGTTTTTCTTTATACGCCAGTAGGGAAATAGAGGGCTGAAGTAAATGTCAAGTTCTACTAAATCACACTGTTGGCATTTTAACCCGGTGTATATAATTCAGCAAATTGCAGAGCAGCGCATAGTCAGGCTTCAAATCTCACCCACTGCTACTGAAAAATTGTCACTCATAAGAAACTACCTAACTGCTAGTTACTGTGCCAGAGTATCTAAGATGTACAATTAATTATGGGGTAATAATTATAGTATCTCAGATACCTTTGCTGATAACTGAGCTTGACTTTTCAATAGCTAGTACTTCTCCGATGTCATGATATCCAACTAGAACGCTGTGAACCCTCTGAATATAAAGCAACTTGAATGCAATTTGGTTCTAAACCACCACTTAACATTAAATCGTAGCCTTCTGAGGCTTAGGCATACTGTGGTGTCATCTGGCATCTTCTGCCATTTCAGAAGTCTCTAGAGAGTTTTCACACCACTTCCCAAGAGAATAAGTAGTTTAGAGACACTGCCTACAACCTACCTTAGACCTGCTTCACTGCACTGAGTGAAGGAAGTGCCCCTTTTCACAAGTACATAAGAATTGTAGGTATTACCTAGGTTTATTCCACAGCCACTTCTTTTCTCTCTGGTTTATGGTGTATTTTGTCCCTTTCTCTTCTTGCTCCAGTGAAATAATATTGAGCTTCTGTCTTAACATCTCCCAAATAAATCCTGACTCAAATACAAACATTCAGTGCAATCAGTTGACTCTTTTAATACATGTTCATCATTCATCTTTTTTGGGTGCCTTTGATAAAATTTATAGAATCAGTAGCCTGGAGAGGAGGGGAATGAGGAGTCACGTCATCTCTAGTTCAAGCTGGTACATGCAATTGGCAAGGCAATACCTTTTTCATGAGCGCTTCATGACGTGGACCTTTCAATAGACTGGATGTGCCTAAAGCAGATAATTAGCAACCTTTCATTTACCCTTAGTTTTACGTTTTTGTTTTTTTTTGGTTGCAAAAGGAAGAGGAGGAGGTTGAAGGTGATGAAAATTAATTATGCTTTGGGTTTAAGGAAGCAACTGAAGACCATGAGGGAGCCTCTTGGAACTGGGTTATTTATGAAACTCAGATGCAACAGTAATGTTTAGGAGCCAGGAGTCCCACTTTTTTTGTCGGTCTTTCCTTAGTTTTGTTTTTTTATTTGCAAGTGAGGTGCCAGAACCCCCCTCCAACAGCAGAGGGTCCTCAAATTTTCATCTGCCACACAGTTCACTAGTAATGATTAGCTTTTCAAATGTGGAGCTCATACCTCCCACTTGGACCCTACTAACTGCTTCCCATGACACCCCTAACCAGCACAGCCCCTTGTCTCTTTTTCTTTATGGTCTGGCATCAAAGCATGTGCAGTATCTGGTTCCTCCAGTGGAAACAAGTGAAGCCGGTTTTGAGGAAGAATACTGGCTGCAGAAGGAAGGGAGGGTACTACCTATTGCTGCTTTATCACACCAGTTTTTGTACCTAATTATTATAAAATGCTGTGCATCAGGAGAGCTGTGTCAGTAGCTTAAAAGTTGTTCACACCATTCTTCATGCGTGGCACTGTTCTGTGAGGGACAATGGACCTTCCAGAGGTGAGATGGAGTTCACCCGAGAAGACTCAATGTTAAATAACTTTCACAGTATTATTATTTTTGTTACTGTAGTGCATGGAAGTTGTAGTAACAGAACAGACCCCTGCTGTGCCAGGGACCTTACAAACAGAGTACAAAAAGGCACTGTTTTCCCCAGAGTTTAAAACTAATTAGCCTTCTCCATTCCAGACATGGGCTCTGTACCTACAGCAAAGAAAAATCTTGTTTGCTTATTTATTAACTTTAGAATAGACAGCTCAGTTTATTTTTCCATTAAAAAGATGATGCCAAACTGAGTGCTAACATACATGAACTACAACCCCACTGGTTTTAATAAGGCAGGAAGGGGGCAAATGCTTGTGCTTAATTTGGCTCATCCTAGCTGAAAAAAAATAGCGATTTGTCTTAGCTGGTCTAAAGTAGAGTGGATACTTTAAACACAACAAGCTACCTCTCAGGCTGTGGGTGATATATTATGTAGAATATGGTATGAAAAATTAGCCAGCACGTTTACCATACCCTCTAGAAAGCCCTGTGATTAAATTTAACATAGCTGACCCTGTTGGCCTACATCTAATGAGCCAGAATTGATAGAAATGTCCTTGATCCAGCTGGTGGTTTTTAGTGTCAGACTCTAGTGTTGTATAATTTATCCACCTTAACCCCGCCAGTGGTGCAATTGCTTAATGCACTGGCCTGTCACCTTTCAAATGGTATTTTTGGTCTGCTTGGTGTAAAGTGAAATTAGACTCAGCTGCTTGCAGAGGCAACAATATGTGGTTTTAGCCTAAAAAGGCAAAATCTGGGTTTTGCTCTGAGACCTGTACTCATGCAAAGGTGAGGGCTGCCCACTACCCAATACAATACATTTTGCTTTTTAAGTGGTGGAAAGCATCTTGAGGCCAGCTTCTGCAGGAGCTGCCACTTGCAGCAGATGCAAACTCACTTTAACTGATAATTCTGTTTTGTGACTGCTCTCTTAGATTATGTACCAGGTTCCTACATATTTTTACGTGACTTAACCTAAGTATTGTGCATCATGTATCCAGTACGTTCTGTCCCAAACAAGCCAAAGACTTCTCAAACAAGAGGATTATGACATGCATTTTTTATACCCAAGTTACATTTCCAGTCTGAAGATGTAGTCCCTACTCAGTTAAATCTGCCTCTACAGCCATGAAACAAGCATACTCTTTTTTTAGCAAGATTTTAAGCTCTTTCTCTTCCTGGCATGTCAGATCTTTCACCATGAAAATAAAGTCACCTCTTCCTTGTGTAGATTCTTTCCCAGAGGGGCAGAAGATAACTGACTTTGCCTAGCCAAAACTGGCCAAGAAGCCTTAGGCTTCAATTAACCGGGTTTCACTTCAGGTCTTGCCGACTTAACACCAGACCACTGATACTTAGCCGTTGACTTAGTGATTATACAGTCAAACCTCTGCAGCAGAAGAAAGAGGAGACTTTGAGTGTTACTACCAGTGTGCTGCCTACTCTCCATTGACTCAAAATAGCAACTTCTGGGGCTGCTTTGCTGCTCTTACAATTTTTCTGCTCTAAAGTTATTGCAGGAATTGTTTTGCATAAAGGCATAGGTGTTAATGGAGGAATTAGGTCTGTTTGGTTTTGGGAATGGCAAATACTTTGAACAATATCGTGTTTAAGAAGGTTTTAGTTTTCAGACAGTCTCAGGGTCTGCTAGCTTAATTTTTCTATTATTAATTTTTTTATTGGGAGGGTGATTGAAATCCAAGAGTGGCTTTTTGCTCCTGCTATTCTCATGTTTCCTTAGCTTGTTCATTTTGCTGTTTGGCAGTCACAGTAATGCACATCTCTCTACCAGTTTTCTTGAACTTTGGGTTTAGGAAAATCTTAACGACATAGTCCATCATAACACCTGATTATGTTCACTTAAGTGAGTGTGTTTTCTGTCTGAAGCTTGAGAGGTTGTTCTTATACTCCAAGTTAGACTCTAAAACGTTCAAGTAGGAGCACAAGCCTCTCAAAACACTGCAGTAGGGTTTCTGTTCTCATCCATAAATTGCAAAGGACCTGATAAAACCTCCTTAATTCAGTGGAAGGACCCTTTTTGACTTCATCCATGTCTGGAGCAGAGACAAATGAAAGGGTTATTTTTCTTGCCAGGCAGCATTTGAGTGGTGATACTGTAACTGTCAGACTGAAGGAGATGATGGAAGGAGGGGCACTGAAGGTAAATGTCAAAGGGATAAAATATGGATAGGGGTAATTAAATTTTCCTTCTTTGTTCGGTTGGTTCATTTCATCTCAAAACTGAATGCAAGCTCAGCTCCCAGATCTTCGCAAAATCATCCAGACATAATATAATTTGAGAAAAGAAGTGGTCCACATTTGCTTGATGTGACAACATTTGGATATTAGCATTTTTCCATTTCTCCGATCAATATACATAAAACATGCAGCAGCAAAACAAGTCCTGCAATAGGACCCAGATTATTTTTTAATATTGTCAAGATTTTATCAGTCAGCAAATGAGATAAAGGAAGGATAAGTCAGTTGGAAATTGCATCGGACAGCAGTGAAGCAGACTCTCTTCACTTCTCTATGTGTCAGCTTTTGGATTTCTTTTGTGAAGAACTAAAATTTTAGTAAGCAGGGGGAATGGAAAGAGAAAAAGACTCTGCCTTGCTTCTCTGCAACCCCTTTGCAAGAGCTACTCCTTTCATTTCCCAGAGGTTACCAGCACACTAAGATCTTTTTTAGTTTAATTTGAATTATGAAGAGTAGGAGCTGAGGGATCTTGTTCAAAGATCCTTCTTTTTTTTCTTCCTTCTTGAATAGGAAATTCGTCACAATTAAGAATGTCTAATTAAAAAGTCTTTCTGGGTTTTGTGAGGGCTTTTTGGTTCGTTTTTCTTCTTTTTTTCCTCTTCCTAACTCACTTCATATATCAGTCTCTGACGTGGCCACAAAGGATAAAATGTGGTGTGTAATTGGATGGTGACATGTGAAAAAAGATAACAGTCTGTATTAAGTTGTTACTTTGCAAAGTTCCCAAGCATTTGTTCACCTGAAATGGGTCAAGTGTGGCAAAAGAATTAAGGGAATATAATTTGACTTTTCTGTAAAGAAAACATCAGAACACTGTCCTACCTCCCAGCAAACAGTACAAATAACAAACAGAGGCAAAAAAACTCTAAATACAATTAAGGAGATAGATATAATACATGTATCTCAAACTTGTAGTTAGGGCTGACTTAAACAGAATTTAATATACCAGACACATTGCATCGGAAGTGGATTCTCATTTTGCCAAAACACTAACAGATGTTTAATCAATAAGATGGACCATAAAGGGCAACACAATTAGTAGGTCCAAGAAATGTTCTTGTGTGATGTTAGAAAGCTGTAATTATGGACCAGATCTCATAAGTGTTTTGCACAGATGACACATAATACCAATATTCTAGCGTACAGGAAAGACTACACGGCACTTTTAATATGATTACGGGCACAAAGAGACAACAACCCTGATATTATAGAATGCATTTAAGCAAATATCGAAATTGTTACTGAATTAAAATAATAATAATAAAAAAAAGAAATGGTAAAAACCAGCTCCTTGGACCCAGTTCTTTTGTTGTTTTGTCATGTTTTAGCTCAGACAGGCACACACAACTACCCCATCTTCCCCATCACGCCTCCCCTTATACCTTAAAGTACGAGGACTCAGAACTTCACTATCCTCCTTCTCACCATTATCATGGGTGGCCTTGTACAGCTGCTATGAGCAGTGGTTCTGCCAGCATGAGGTGGGACAGGGGGCCTCAGTGGGAAAGGGAGCAGCCAAAGCAGATGAGAGCATCCTGTGGGTGCTCTAATTTACCTTGAGGAAACAAGACTTCTAGGTCACACTGAAGACTTCTAGGTCACACTGATAACTTGTTTTTTTCTTACACAATAATTAGGCTTCCAGCTGATCAACAGCACATCATAGTCCCTATATTATCTTTTACTTAACTCGTGTGGTAGAAGGGAGAGGTTGGCTGCACTTGGAGCAGCTAAATGAAATGAAAATCCTAGTTGTGAATCCTGCTCTTGAGTCTCTCTAGCATTACTTAGATAAGTGTTCTCCCATCTGCGCCACTTTCAGAAACATAACACCCCTAAATTACTGGGATTTCAAAAAATGTTGCCTTTGTGCATGATTTTGATCTTCCATATTTAATGGTTTAAAGGGATCAATACAGCAATGTTCAGCAATCTGGAATTGCTATACTTAACCTGTAATTACACCTCTTTACTGAAACTTATAACTGGGCTGAAGCCCTTCAAATCTTAGATTAATCAGACTCAGCATAGCACCCCTGCCTATAAATTCCACAAAGGTAGGTTTATTTCAATATAGTGAATCACAGAGGTTTTGGCAACAATCTGAAGAGTGTATTTTGTCCATGGGAAAGGGAAGGAAGAAATATGGTTGGATGGATTACAAAGAGGGAAGAAAAATCCCCTTCAAAGGCATGTTCTACAGCATAATTAATAAATAGTCAACTGATTGCCTGGTGCAGTGATAGGCTTCATTGTAGCTAATGAAGCTTCATCAATGTATGCCAGCTGCGAATATGACCAATAATTCTTCATGTAAGATTTATAAATAGCACAGAGGAAATACATTGTCAGAAAATATGAACAGTAGCCCTATTAATGCATACTTTTAATTTAGTTATTCCCCAAAAGCATACATCTCATTGCCACAGGCCTGACATAGTGTAGGTCATTTTATCCTGTGATGGATCTTCCAGGTGCATCCCATAATGAGTGTCCTGTTAAGTGCAGTCACAGCCTAACCCATGCATACACAAGCCACGTCAATGGTCAGCAGGGCTGAAGCCCCGGTGATAACAGCATCTGAACCTAATGGGCACAGGTATCTAGCTCCTGCTCAGCCCCACTGACTTCACTCTGGATTGCACCCATCTACCAGTCAGTAGAGACCCCAACTACTCCATGGGGTGAGGACCTTCATCCTCACCACCTGCCAGCACGGCACCTAAAACAGAGGAGACCTCAGTCCTCAAATGGATGTCATAGCTTCTTACCATAAGCCTACAGCTGGCACAGGAACGCGTGTGGAGGAAGACTGTGAGGATAATGGGGGGCAACTGAGTGCCTGTCTTAGCAGAGGAGACTGGGGAAAAGTTGGCTTGTTTAGCCTAGCAAAATGAAAGCTGAGATGGGATCTGATTGCTATCTATAAATACATCAGGATGATAAACACCAAGGAAGGAGAGTGATTTAAGCCAAAGGAAGATGTTGGCTCAGGAACAAATTAGTCTAAACAGGCAATGAATAAATTAGGAGAGGAAGGATTCTGAACACGAGAAAAGGGAGGCTCTGGAGCATCCAGAGGTGACTAGTGGGAGCTTAACTCCTTCTGACACAGCATATTGACAAGGCTGTGTGCCAGCTGTGAGCTGGACTTGGTGAGCCAAATGATCACTTCCCATCCTCTGTCTGTCCCTTCTTAGTTGTCAAACAGGTGGATGGATCTGTCCCTAAGTTCAACCACTCTCTCTACTCAGAGACCTGTTCTGTGCACTTATCTAGGTTGCATATGCTTTCTTTCATCACAAATGTCAGTAGTCTTCAGGTGTGAGGCACTCTTGGCTTTGGTAGCAACTGTGCTGTCTTCTCTATGTTCTGCAAAAGTCAGAAATTTAACTTGCTCTGTGTATGAATATACATATAATTTTAAATAGGATGCCATTTTGAACAGTATCGAGTTTCATTAAATTGAAGTAAAAAAGCAGTTAAAAAGTCAGAAGTTTGAAAAACTGATAAAGTATTTAATATAATTCTGATACTGATTTATTTCCATAAAAGCCTTCTTGGAAGCATTCAGACTGCATTTAAAAATATATTTCTATTATTTTGGATTATTTGTTTCATGACCTTGTTTGGTTTTTTTTCCCTGTCAGTATATAAAAAGATAATGTAATTTATTGTAACTCATGAGAACAGCCTTAAATCCAATTCCTGTGAATGGGAGCTCCTTCTATTATTTAAGATAGCATGTGCTACTAGGCCAAAATAGCTGGGATTTTGTTTTACCTTAATTTTCCTATCACTACAGCCCCTAATGAAGAGTCCCTCCCCAGCATCCTTGTAGCCCCCTTCAGATACTGGAAGGCTGCTCTGAGGTCTCCACGCAGCCTTCTCTTCTCCAGGCTGA